>JASCZW010004494.1:0-118676 GCA_034211315.2 Aedes japonicus
TTGGGACACTTTATCATCAGTGCACCAGTTTTTTAGGTGCAATACAATAAGGTCA
The DNA here is from genome assembly GCA_034211315.2 of Aedes japonicus. Lineage (NCBI taxonomy): Eukaryota > Metazoa > Arthropoda > Insecta > Diptera > Culicidae > Aedes > Aedes japonicus. The sequence continues at coordinate 56 of JASCZW010004494.1, forward strand.
TCATATGTACAAAACGATTCAGAAAGTAAGTGTGGCGAAGCCAATTCAGTGTTTTTATTCAACAAAGTTAGCCAAAAAAGTTGAAGTTGAAGTTTTAGATTATGAACAGGCCGCTTGGTACATAAAGAGTGTTCGTTCTGTTGTTTGCGGAAAAGTTTTGATATCATTATGTGGAGCGGTTTCAGAGAAACCGGACGGACGCCCGAGTTGGGTACAGGCGACTCAAGGAAATCGAGCACGATAGGTAATTGTTACCAATTGTATCTATATTAATAAAATTTATTTTTAATAGATTTGCGTCGACCATTCTGTTTAATTGGTTGAATCGGTTGTGTTGGTACTTCGTTTCACAAAATTTTGCTATCGGGCATAGCGTTTTGTCTATTGTTTCGGCTGCCTCATTGTTCGTTGCGCGAGTGATCGAGTGAACATGAAAAGTCGTGGTTCGCCGGATAAGATGGGTCGGTGGGAGTACATAATTAATTGTGATCCAAATTATTCGTTCGCCATGCTCATCGGGCCACCCTATCTTGAAACAAAATAAACCACTGCTCCCAGTTTTTAAGTGACTACAACGGTAGATCGGTCCAAGGTTGGCTCTAAGGCGTTGAGATTAATTGACTTGTTTTCCTAATGAAATACCACTAATCACACTCTGTGAGTGGCCCCAATAGCATCCTTACTGTTGGTTTAAATCGGTCCACATTTTTCCTACCCTTTCCTTACTAGACCTACATTCGGACAGGGCTGGCGCCGGTATTGCTTAAATTTGAGATCACCAGTTTTTACGCATTGAAGATGTATGTTAATCCCAAGCATCATCTGTTGGCTCTCTGTGTAATAACAGCTGATCTGGCAAAAATAGAGTAGCAACCTCGGGCGGTCAATCATGCTCATGCTCATGTTCATGTTCTGATCACTGGTTCCGGATACTTACGGGAGTTTCGGCCTAAGATCAAAATCCCTCATGAGGCACCTCAAATTGCATGAGAATTCAAAAATAAGTCCAACCGTCATGATATCAAAGTCCAGAACTACATTGGCCTCGTCCGAGGTTGATGTTACGGCTTCTCCCAGGAAATTTAACAGATTCAGATTGGAATTCAAATCCCATTGCATCAAATAAAATGAGAACTCAAAAATAAGTGCAATAGTGATGGTATCAAGTTTCCAGGACCATATTATTTCTAGTACTTCCCATGAAAGTGTTAAAAGGGTAATTTCTTACGGCAGGTGTGTATAATTTGAATGGCTATTTTCAAATAAATTTACATGTAATTTGGGGAACGAATTCACTGTACTAACCAATTTGTGATTTCTACTGTTTACTGCATGATCGTTCGGATCATCCGTAATATGCGGAATATCTGAAGAATTGTGCATCACTTTTGTTCTAGAGTGACAGTGTTTATTTTCTAGTGCTAACGAAGGAAAACTAGAGATTGCTTAGAAAACCGATTGCTGATGAAATGCCCGGGATCCTATAAAAGAAACGAAAGATGCACTACAACTTTAAAAATCTAAAACATTTAAAAAGCAATAAATTTCAAAGATTTTTGTCATTTCATACGTTAAATTTATTTCACCTCAGCTGCGTCATAAAAAGCATTCGGATGAAGTTTTGTTATTGTATATTTTTCAGATATGATAAATAAAATCCAAAAACTACAACCTTGAGTAGCTGAATCGAATGGTATATATCCCTCGGTACTCCGGGCACCGGACCAAAATTCGATTTTCCAAGCGATTTGTATAACCATTCTTATGGAAAAAGGGTATAAAGAATGAACAAGCATATATTGGAATAAATGAATTCAATCATTATAATAACTAACTTATTTGAGATTAACATGAAAATTGTAGTCGACACCGGAAATGATATAAACTGAGCATTTCTGTAATCAGTCTGATAATAAGATTATAATTTTTATATGCATACTAATTCTTAAGGCTATTCTATACTTTCATATACTTTCATCATCGAAAATTGAAAATCGGTCCATTGGTTTACAAGTTATACCCAAGGAACATTGCTGGTTTTATCATGGTTTTATAGCATTCTTGAAGTCTAATTCATGCTCTTCAGAACCCTTATAAAACCAAAATTGTTACTTGGGATAATTCTTTTAGAATTATATATTTTCTAAAATTTTTGTTTTTTTTTAATGGAACATCCCTAATGACAAAATTGAAAATGTTATGTCATGTATTTTTCTAAAAGGAACAAACCTACCTAGTATTGCCGAATTCTAAGATCCCTTCGCCTTTGCGGTTTCGAATTACTGAATTATCAAATTTTACGGATGTTCCGGAACTCCGGAAGACCACTGGCCATTTTGCCACTCAGAGTCATAAATTGTTCTCCACATCGCTTTGCATCTTAAATTTTATGTACAAATGGTTTTAATAAAAAGCATAATGCTTTAGGGCGAGACTAATGAATTTACTATTTTATCGGATGTTCCGAATACTCCAGGAGACCATAAAGTGGCCATATCTCGGAAGTGTGGCCGACTACGTCAGTTTAAAGAACATATTTGAAATCAGCAGCACAAAATCGCTTGGAAACACATAACGTAGCTATGGAAATTCCATTTTTGGACTTTTTTCACCTCTTGTATCGAAAGGAATCACTGTGCGTCAGTTCAAGAGGCCCTGGATAGGGATGAGTATATGAAGAACATAGGAAAAGCCCGAAAATTTCTGATCTGTAGCTTATGTCCCTCAAAAGGTAAAGGAATTCAAATGTGTTTGTGGGACAAAATGCACAAAACATAAAATCAATTGATGGTTTAATACTTTATGGCACTGTAATTTGATCATGACTGAAGCAGAATGTCATATAAGTAAACAAAAACTGTAAAAACAAACACGTAACATCGATGAAAAAGTCACCATGTTGCCATTTCCTGGGATTTGCAAAACTCTTCAATGGGTTCAGTCTTTCAGTTGTATTAAGTATGCAAAAAAAAAAAAAAGGTTTACCTTGTATGATAGTATAAAATGACATTAGTACTTGTAACACGTCCAATTCTGTTTGAAAACACAGTTAAGAGAATGCAAACCGGTTGTTATTTTGCAAAAGCTTGTGTTTTTTATAACTAAGCGTTTCGCCGAGCATGCTCCTGGATATAAGGATTTGATATAAGATTCTTGAAATCTCGTAACATTGAAGCAAAACTTAAACTTACAGATGTGAGATACAGTTTTATTGCGCTGCGGAAATTATTGCCCAATTTAAAATGCCTTAAACTAAGCGAGAGGTAAATGTTAGTAGTCATCATATGGCTTCTATGGGTTATATTTCAGTCCCAACTCTCTTTTATTTTTTAAGGTACAAACCAGCCACAGGCTGAAAGCCTCGATAGAAAATTTGGCAATCAATCAATCATTCTCAATTAATTCTGATAAAAAAATCTATTAATTGATTCCAAGGCTAGATACTGGCCAGGTGGCGACCATTGACCTACCCTGCATGGGTATGTGTGGCAAAAGTGTGTGCGTTTACTTCGAAATACTGCTCAACAAAAGCCCTACGTTCAATTTCGAACTACTTCTATTCAATTTCATAACCTGTCGAGCTCTTTCGGGCCTATTTTCTCTTCAAATCTTTGGTTCTAGCAGAAATTGCTGTTGAGAAGATATTTCCAATTTCAAAACCCAATTATTGCTTTCTTGCAATTATATTCAAACTTCTAGATCAAATGGAATTCTTCAAACCAATCAGTACTGAAACAAAGGAAACAAACACTTTCTGACTTGACTAAATTATAAATAAACTTAAAATAAAACAAGTGTAATTGCCCTTGCAATTCGCCAGAAAAACTCATGATTCCAAATGAAACCACGGTGCGGCATTGCACACCAACAAAACATGCTTATAACCAGCAACATTAACCGAAAATTATAAACAGTCGTATCTTCTATGGTACTGTGGGTGGTATCATCCAAATCCTTACTTTCCAGCGAACAACTTCTATTTACAGTCGGTAACAAGATTATCCTAGCCCAACACAATTAATTCCACGACAACCGAGCAATCAGGATGCATGAATGATACCACCCACCGTACAATAGGAGATCCGACAGCACACATTGTCCGTTCAACCACAAGCCACGAAGTTCGCCATCGTCTCTGCAATGGGAGCCTCTTTTTGCAGCTCCCTTTTTTTCCATCATGTCCATCATGCAGAGTTTTACTTCTTACTTCACCTTAAAACAATAATGACTCCCAATTAGATCCTCCGCCAGCCCTGCCCAAGCTGCACACTATCGAGAGCGCTCGTGTATGTGTGTCTGTAATTGTGCTGTTGCCCCATCGGGAGCAGTTGGGTCACACTCGTGTCCGTAATTGCTGTTTGTTTTTTTTTTGTGGTCGATGATGAGGTCTCTACAATATCTACAGCAACAACAAAACCACTTTCTTGGGTGTTTCGATCGAGGTTCTCGAACTGCAACCAGATCACCACTACATGTTTCGTCAGCACTGGCAAAATCCCATGCCGAAGCCGAGACTGCCAAAGTTGATGATTTAGCACTTTTCAACCAGTGGAGACCAAACAAAAGCAGCAAACCTCCCAGCAACGGGAATTTCCTTTGTTTGCTGCAATTGTCGGACGAGCTGACTTCTGCTGCTGCTGCTGCTGCGGCAAAAACGAGCGACTCAAGATGGACGCAATAAATCTTCGATACCGAAGTTGGTCCGGTTGTTCGTTGGCATCAAGTCTATTTAGAAAGCTTTAGAAGAACGGAGGTGGAAGGTTCATGGTAGATCTTCATGTTCTGCCACTGTCAACTTTTGCGGGTGTTAGTGAAAAGTGGTAACGCTTTTGGTTCCCTTTTTTTTGTGTGTTTCTACTGTCCGGTTGAATGGCATCGAAAACAGAAGCTGCAATGTTCCATTGCAAGGGAAAAGAAACTTACATTCGAAGTGGTTTTAGTTTAACTATCTTGGGTATGTCTTCTTTTGGTGGGAAGTGTGTTCTATGTACTGTGTGGTTAGTTCGCTATCGCCCGAACACACTAATCTTTGCGCGTTGCAATGAGCACTACTGATCTCGCTAGCTGGCGAACTCGTGGATAACCTGTCCACTGTTCGTAGAATGAGGTTGGCATCCGGAATGAATGAAAATCAGTGGAAAACTATCACCGGCCAAACGGAAAGCTCCACAAAGTTTTGCCATTTCAGATGCTTCAACTTGATTTTTCTTTTACTGCTGGTTTGTTCACAGTAACAAGAGATAGCATAAATTACACTTCCAATAGTTTAAAACGCATCAAGCAAACAAAAAAACAGTTCATGAATTCTGTTCAGTTGCCACAACGGTAAAAATAAATTAAATATCCTTAAAATTTGCAATCAAAAGCACATATTGAATGTTGGACGTTGAATAACAGTTCGTCTGCTATTGAAAGCTGTCATTAATTTTGCGCTTCATTTGGTTATTCTTGTGAAATTTCTACTTCAGACTCTTGGTAGATTGAAGATGTTCCACATTCATTTGACCCTAAAATTTAAACAGGATAAATTCTGACAAGAACATTTGCCTGGGTTTTGAAAATGCTTTTAATTTTGCATAGTTCCAGCTGCTCCACTTTTTTTCTGTAATCATAACTGACTAGTATTTCTCAATTGCACATTGGTCCGAAAGGGCGATTTTCTGTGTGACGTTCTAGGCTTTTGGAACACTCTACAAAATTGTAGAACTCTTAGTATCCATAAACTTTGCAGAAAACACCAACTTGCTATCTTGTATTATCTTGTATTTTTTATTGAGATAAAAAGCATTTTTATGGGAACCCTTTCAAATCGATTTTTTAGCTCTAGCTTTTTTCTAGGTGGGCATAAATCAATGAAGTGAAAATACAGTCTTTTCCGCGGCATTCTATGGTGAAGAGAGTATTTCCTTTCACCGAAACACACAAACTTTTGGATGATGACAGTAGTCTAGCCTTTGATATGAAAACATACAAATAAGTTTTTAATCATCTTCGGACTGACAACAATAAATTTCAAAGAAGTCTTAACGTTTTATGTGGGGTTGCTCTCGGATTACGGGAAGGACATGATTAAAAGGAAACATAATGAATGAACCTTCACCATTTATTGAAAGTTACGGGCATGGTGGACAAAATGATATTATATAGGATCGTATCAGTTTTCGTTATCTATATTATTAGTTTTTGAAGACATTCTGGATATTACCTTGGTTTTGATGTGTTCCTATTTTTAAGTGAAATAAGAGGATCCAAAGTAAGCAGAAGCCATTTGAAAACATCTTCCAAATTATCTTCCAAAGCTTCACCACTACCGGAACGGTAAACACGGAAATATATTTGGCATCTTGTCACTACGCCAAAGTTGTTTTGAAATGATGTAAAGCGAATGGAGTTGCGACATGATCGAGCGGTATTGGGCTCTCCCACCTAATTGCCTGGAATTGCGACATATCGAGCGGTATTGGGCTCTGGTGAAGAGAGAACACTTTCGATATAAACAACAAGCAAATCGGTTGCAAACAAATAAGCTAAATCAGTTGCAGAGAAGTGCGCACCGACCTTAATGGATGGAGTAAACTAAAAAGAATTGTAGTTTCTTCATGCAGCCTAGCTAAATAACTGTAATTAGTTTTAAGACGACTTATAATGCACATGCAAATGAATAAAAAATGCTTCTTGGATTAAACTAACAGCAAATTTGTTTTATTCCAAACTTTATCTGTCCAGATTTTCTCACGAACTTGCCTTACTAGACTATGATGGCCCGTAAGAAGTAGTTTGACTTCTTCATGATTTACATGCTTCTAGCGCACTCTTCCAATTAACCGAAGTATACAATTAAAAGTCCAAAATTTGATCGAAACTTGCCACCAATATGCACATAGAAAAAAATAGTGAATTTGAACACTCGGCATTTTTGTATTTAACAAATAACTCAGCAAAAAATCGAACGATGCTGTGTCTCAGCATCACTTGAAACTGAAATGAAAAACATTTCAAAAACAACGGTGAAAAACATACATTTATTGTGTAGAAGGAGATGTTCGCTCATCACCACGAGGCACCAAGAGTGCACATTAATGTTTTTTGCTAGAATGTATTGAAAGTATTGAAAGTTCCGTCAGTGCACGGCAGATAGGAAATCAAACAGATGTTTTGGAAAGTAGAGCGAAAGGGCATGTGTCCAGTGGTACTCGAACCATGGACGTCAATCTTTGCCTAACATACATTTATTGGCATATTGACATACATTTATTGATAAAACCTCGTCAACAGTTCTACGCCAATTCAGCAGGTTCATGGTTGCTTCTCTCCTCAAGAAGCACACTACGTTCATAATTAGTTTAAGTAACTTGATTATGACATAGCAAGTCATGTTTATGTTATCTCAACCGAATGGCAACAAGTTTGCTACAAAGGGTCCACCATCGGTTGCGCCCCTCCAAGGCTTGGTTTACCCGATCCCATCTAGCTCGCACTAAATGAGTTTCCAGTTTGAACCAAACCGAGATTATCGGTTAACATAATAAAGCAGAGATTGAAACCGAGAGGTCGGCTGTGCTGATCTCGGTTTCAGTAAATCGAGACTCGGCATATTATTCTAAGTGTGGATAATACCTACACAATCGTTTTTGGTTTACAAATATTTGTACAGTTTACCCGAGCGCTTCGACACAATTTGGTCGTTAATATTTCCTCTTTAAAGCCAGAAACGTCAGATTGTTATACATTTGCTTTTTCCGCCGCATCGTCGGATGCCAGTTTTTGGCTCTGCTTGAAAAGAACCACAAGAATCTGCTAGTTTTACCGATTAACAATTTTTGGCTTTACTGGCAATGGTCAGGCTCTTCGCGATCCGTTTCAGATCGCAATACGTTAAACGCACACTTTACCTGCTCATTATTAAAAGTTAAAATATTAATAAATGGAGCACTTTTTTTTTAACTATAATTAGTGGACGCGAACAGATTCCTTTAAATTCCAATAGAAAAAAACTTACCCTTACACAAACGGGTGACTAACAGGCTTCTTCAGTGACATATTTCTTTGCTTTCGAATTTTGCTTACTCTCGAGTGGATAGACCGGTATTTTCTTATCCTGCAATATTGAATCTGGACGCAAGGTAAACAAATTAACTTGTTCTGACAGACAATACTAACTGTGATTCTATAAACGCTACAATCATATAAATAATGAAAATTGCATGAGCTGTAATTGGTGAAAGATTTAAATTTCATGACATGGGAATCAGTAAATGACTGAATTTTACGTGATAATAGATGCAAATCTAAAAATAATGATTGCCTCTCAAATGTAAATACAATATGATCCGAAGTAAATCTTGTGATACAATATCAAAGCAAGTGTACAAACATAAGTCATGCGGATTTAGTTTTATGGATTGAGACACTCAAAAGTACACGAACGCGAACTGAAATATAAATGCTTGACTCATTTGTTAGGGCATACTGTCAATGTTGAAGTTTTTAACAGCTCACAGTCTAGCATTGGCCGGCATTAGAAACGGACGCCGCTGCATATTTCTCTTTTCTTGCGATGGTAACACTCCAGTCACAGAAGTTTCAAATTATGTTTTTTTTGCGCTTGCATGTGTTGGTCTCCGCAAACAGAAGTTTACATGGCATTTTGGTAGTGTGTAGGCTTACACAAGCAGCCTTAGCCTTCTTGATCCGTCAGTTTGACACTATCTGTCTAACTTTTGACTTTATATTCTACTTGCCCTGCTGCCGTAAATGGCATTGCAAGATTAGCCCATGTTAACATACAGTAATTTGGTTCTGCTTACCATGATGATGAAGCCCACCTCAGGAGAGCGTCCGGCCATACACTTAGAAAATGTCATGTAAATTCAATTCTACTTGGATGCACATAAAGGGAGTGGCCCATTGGAAATAAATTTACATCTGTTCTGAAAATAACGTGACAGTAAATACTTATGAAATGAAAGTTAACATGCCATGAAGTTTAGTTATGATACACAACATTAGATTTTGTGATCCTGATTAATTTAAAGTTATTTAGATCAGAGAATCGATTCTTAAACATCATTTTAACTTTATCCGCCAATGATACGAAAAGATCATCTAAAGGGTGATACGGTCAAAATTTGGTCAAGGGAAAACGCGTGTAAATCGGTGAAATCGTTTATTTAAAAATCAAATTAAATTTCTTTTTCAAGTTCAATTAGTATAAAATTCAGAAAAATATTCAGTTAGGCTTCCGCTTTTCCAAACCGAATTGCCGGGCCTTACGCTTGACCCCTGCCATCAGATTTTGTACAGCCACCTTGTCCACCTTCTTCGCCGCAGAAAGCCAGTTTGCCTTGAACTGCTGCTCGTCCTTAGCAGTTTTTTTGGTCTTTAGGTTCCGCTTGACAATAGCCCAGTATTTCTCAATTGGGCGGAGCTCTGGCGTGTTGGGAGGGTTCTTGTCCTTGGGAACCACCTGCACGTTGTTGGCGGCGTACCACTCCATGGCCTTTTTACCGTAATGGCAAGATGCCAAATCCGGCCAAAACAGTACGGAACAACCGTGTTTCTCTCAGGAAAGGCAGCAGACGTTTATTCAAACACTCTTTCACGTAAATTTCTTGGTTGACAGTCCCGGAAGCTATGAAAATGCTGCTTTTCAAGCCACAGGTACAGATGGATTGCCAAACCAGATATTTCTTTGCGAACTTTGACAGTTTCGTGTGCTTGAAAATATCTGCTACCTTTCCCTTCCTTTGCCGTATAAAACTCCTGTCCTGGAAGCTGCTTGTAGTCGGCTTTGACGTAGGTTTCGTCGTCCATTACCACGCAGTCAAACTTCGTCAGCATCGTCGTGTACAGCCTCCGGGATCGCGCTTTGGCCGTCGTATTTTGTTTATCATCGCGATTTGGAGTCACTACCTTCTGTAAGTCGATAGTCCGGCTCGTTTTTTGGCTCGATGCACGGTTGTAGACGATACACCCAGCTTATTTGCGGTATCTCGGAGAGATAGGTTAGGTTTCGCTTGAAACTACCGGCAACTCTCTTTGTCGTCTCAGCGGCTTCTGGTTTTCGATTTCCCCACGATCCAGACTTCCTGGCTGTCGACAAACGTTCCCCAAACACTTTAATTACATTTGTAACGGTTGATTTGGCAACTTTTAGCGATTTTGCCAACTTTGCGTGCGAGTAGCTCGGATTTTCGCGATGCGCGAGCAAAATTTTGATACGCTGCTCTTCTTGCTTGGACGGCATTTTGACAACTGAAGAGTGAATTCCAAAATCAAAATAGGAGCAACATTCTACACACACACACCTTCAAAATGAGGGGTGTTCAGGTTTTTTAAATGCAAAATTGAAAGAAATACGTCAAGTTGATATTGACCAAATTTTGACCGTATCGCCCTTTAAACAGTTGCTACTGTATGAGCGGTAATTAAATGCAGCAGTTCTCTTTGTCAAGCAAGATAACTTCCGGTTAAAATTGTACAGAAATTTATCAATTATGAAGCAAAATTCATAGAAATTGACAGATACGCGTACTTTGTCTAGTTCTTGCTGGCTTCTTCACTACCTTGTACATTGACATCACTGAAAAAACCATTGCATCCAAACCATGTTCTTTACAAAAGGAAATATTTCTGCTCTTTCGTCTCTACGCACACATATGAGACACACAACTAAGAATACCTACATCAGCCACAAATGTGAAACAGAATTGTCCACCTGGATCCTGTAGTCCCGAGTGCAATGTGCAACATACCTTTCCTGATTCTTAAAATCAGTCAGTTAGACAAAAGTTCTCCTGACAAGACTCCGTAATTACTCCTACTCTCAACCGACACACCGACCAGGATGTTGCATCTCGGCTCGGAAACGACACGGAATGCCAGTTGCTAAAAACCCCGTCACTTGAGAATGGCATACTTGTGGCCCGGCTGCAGCTGGGAACCGGACCCGGTATGTTAAATCCTGCATCCTGGACGCTGCCTAAGTAGAGGTGGGATCTGTTTTCCGCCATGCATGGAATCAACAAAGAGATTCCTTAAATCCTAAAAATTAACGTTGTTGATGAATTGATGAACAATTTACGCGTTCAACTGTGAAATACTTTTGAGCAAAACCACCAAATCAAAGATGTGTGTTATGCCGAAGCTTCACCCTACCCTACAAAAACAGCATTTAGAGCATTTTAGCACCTGCAATAGGTGTTGTAGCAGAATGCGTCGTCCTGGCCCGGGCTGTCGTCGCTGTGAACTCATGTGTGCATAGTGCACATTATGTCTCATTACACAGTCATTCTGAAGTTGAAAAATGTAATTTGGGAAGCATTTTTCACATTAATGTAGTTACAGGCAGACTAACACTGCGCACCGCCGGAAATGACATCAGCACTTGCTTGTTCAATTAGAGTAGTGGAAAAGACATGTCGTCCGAATGAGTTTATGATACGGTTCTAGCCGGTTAAATGGGAATAACAGGACTAATGCATTCTCAAGGATCAAATTGTTTCACTATTTTTAGCTACGAACGTATCCAATTTCCAAAACAAAAAAGGAGTTAACAGAAGATAATTCCGTGTGAAAGCTATTCATTATCCAATCTGACTTTTCATTCCGGTGAAGTAAACTCAAAACTGCTCCTACAAAGCACAGTATTCTATTTCCATGCGGGCCCTATGAAACATTAAATACTATTTGTTCTTCCGAAAACTATACGAGCAATCCGATTTCTCCATTTAATGCCACCTGTGCCGGCTAGTGTTGCACATTACATCAGTGTGCACAATGAGCAGTCGTTTTCCACCGTGGCTGTAAGGTACACTATTGTGCTGCAGTCGGAAGTGAAGAAATATGAGCAGAATAATGCAACAACAGCCCCAGCAAGCAGCGATGCCACAAATCCTGATATGAGTTCACGAAAAAATTGGTGAAAAAAAGTTGAAAATATTTGCTAGTTCAAATGTCTTTCAATTGCTAAGACGCAAAAAAAAAATTTTTTTTCGTGCGAACATAAATCCGGAAATCTGGCACCGTTGCCGACAAGGCAACATTAGCCTTGCTTCGGTAGCGCCATAATTTCGGATGCATACACTTCCAGCAACGAAGCAACGATGCGACATGTGCATGCTCATATGCGCTGGGGTTGAGGAAAAAGAAATCAAACTGGAAAGCAGCAAACTTAACTTGGAGGCACACAATCCACCCCCCTCCGATTGGCTTCGGCATTCGGTTCGAGGGGCGGTTTTCACACATGCAGGGAGCCCAGGTCCAGCGGCATGCAACACATTTTCCTGCCGGAAATCCAACCAGTTGTGTTTCTGTGTGTGCGTTTGCTGCAACACAAAGGGTTTTTGGGAAATGAAATCAAAAGGTGTGCGGTGGTTGTGCATGTTTATGCATTGTTTTACCATAGCGTTGGAATGGCACAGCCAACCAGAATGGAACGGATTTTGATGCAACACTGGGCCATATACATATCAAACCCGGACGACCGGGAAAGTCGTCGCCATTGCCGTTCCTGGTGCTGCCAGTGCCAGGGAAGGATGGGAAAAGTGTTTGTGCCTGATCTCATATTCGTCAGAATAACTATATATTCATGAGTTTCAAGATTCGACGAAACACACTCTGCTCTCGACTGTTCGACGGGAGTCGAATGTTGTTGCGGCGTGGGCTTCATTGCATCCACCATCCATCCCTCAGGAATCGTTTCGGAGAATTGAGCAAATTATGCTCGGGATGTACGATACAGGTAGGTGGTGGGGGAAGGGGAAGGAGTACATACCACAGACAGCCAGAGAGAGATGAGATGCACATATAGTTAATGCAGCTTGAATTAATCATGAAGAACTAGAAACTACACGCTTGCCAACGACTGCAATGTGCTCATGCTGGAATGTGTCTTAATTTCTGATTCAGAGTAGCATTTAGTGCTACTGCGTTTCACCGGTAACCTGACCGAGGATGGGATGAAGGGGATTTTGAGGAAGGATACCGTTGTAAGCCATATTGTGCATGAGATTCTTGAGGATTTATGGCATTGCTTAATGTGGTGTATCTCTTTGATATTTACCTCCAATAATAAGCTTGAAACCAAGCATACTTTGTTATTGCCTGCAGGATAGTTCTGGTTTGACATAAGAAGAGCAATATCTGTTCGAGGGGTAGCGGAATAATTCAATACTATAGATCAGTACGCTACCATGCAAAAGTATCGGGGTATGGTTAAAAAATGATTTTTGGGTGTGTTTTTTATAATCTGAATCTCCATTTTATAATTAAGTCTTGATCATTAGCATGGTTGGCCGCCCGAGGTTGCTACATCCGTTATTGCCAGATCAGCTGTTATTACTCAAAAAACCAACTGATAATGCTTAGAACAAGCATACATCCTCAATGTGTAAAAACTGGTGATCCCAAACTAAGGCAATATAGGCGCCGGCCTTGAGGTGATACTCGCTTTATTGGAAGTCGAGAATACTTCTACACTTTCTAGAATAATCATTGGGATGTTGGATAAAATGGTTGGGTTTGCAGCGGGATTCGTTTTGGTAATCGGTATGCTGAACTCAACTGACGTCGGCAGCGGATGAGATTAAACTTTGTTCCCAATTTAATCTTTGTTTAGAGATGCACAATCAAGTTTTTCAAATTTTGGCACCGATTTAAACCGACAGTAAGGATGCTGTTGGGCCCTTTAACAAGTGTGTCATTTAACCGGCGGAATATACAATACTCAACACGTGCCCATGGACTAAAATGAGGATTTGACGCTTTAGAAAAACATTGAAAAAGCTAATTAAAATGGTAATTGATTTCATAGTCCATAGGTGACTACTCCAAGAAGTTTTTGAATGCCTTAACATACTTGCAATTAAAAACTAGCCTCCCAAAATGTCTGCACCAACCAACATTAAGCTTTGGTGCTTGTAAATACGGCGGAAAAGCCATTTAATACAGTGGTTGAACTGAAAGATCATAGACATATACAACAAGGAATTTTCGGATGACCATAATTACTTTTAAAAGCAAATTGGCAACCCAACGTGTTTTATGGATCAAAATAAGGCTCTGACGCTTGGCAACAATCGTGTAGTACGATAGTTGATTTCCATACTCCAAAGAGTTATTGGGTGATCTAAATTACTTGAAAATCAACACAGACTACTAAAAACATGCTCATGGTTCTCTCAGCTATGTAGTCAACAAAACAGTATGTGTACAAACATGCTCTAGAACCATCACAAGCCATTGTAGAACATGAGCATAATCAGGCGCGCATTCTTTTGCCTTTCAAGGTGGAGGATTCGTTCCTGTCTTGACCAACCAGGCTTTGGGGATGTAAGGCAAGCTGTGAAAAATTAAGAGTTCGTAGTATGTATAAGGCTGGTTCACAATGCTATCACAGGTTAAATGAAACATTGAATCTTCTGTATTACATAATGCACATAAAGGTAATGCTAGATTTTTCAGAAAACAATGAGATATTACATGTAAATGTTAGCCAGATAACCCCTGAATCTAGTCTGTTGTAAGACAGATTGCGAGCATTGTTGTATGGCGCATGCAAGATTGCAAACAATTTCGTTGTTTCCACTTCCGAGGGCAAATCTTACGCGCCTGATAAAATTCATTATTTTTTTTTCTGTGTATATTGTTTTTAAATTTTGTTTTGATTTCTGTTTTACTTTAGTTTAAGGTCAATAAATATAGGATTAAGCATAAGTTCTTGAATTAATATTCGTGTTAGGTGTTAACATTATTTACAAATTTCTTTTGAAGCATTACCAACGGTTATGGCTATTAGCTTAGCTTTGCTTGACTCACTGCACGTATCAATGGTTGCTTCTCCGTGTTTGATGAGAGTCTGTTAAATTGCACAATGAATCAACTGAATGGAGAAGGGACAAACCGACCATTCTCGCTGTACACGTTTCAGTGACTCAATTTCTTTAATAATCAATAACGGCGCCGGCCACGTCCTTGCAATCAGGTGGGAAAAGGGCCGGAAAATTAGTGTGACCTTTAGGGGCCATGTTAATCTCTGCATCCCCACAAAGGTTACAGGAAGGAGGTTTTTATATGTTAGTAGTTTAAGGCTCGATGGATCAGAATTCACCTTGATAAGTTATGTGATAATATAATATACTTCATATAATTCAGGGGACAAAAGGATAAGAATTACCTGTTTCGCTCCCCGGTTTTGAGAGCACTTTGTAACAAGCACGCTTTAATTAAAACAGCTAATTCAATGACCTAAAATCTGAAAGCAGGTAATCAGCATGTTGATATTATTTTAATCAATTAATTTCAAAGTTGCTCACCGCATAAAACCACTCGCTTCATGGATAGAAGTATGCATACACTGCCATGATTGTATACCACATATTTTTTTCTCGCGTACAAGTAAAGCAATAGCCAAACTCACCAAAGCACAAAATTGCGATGGCCACTTGAGGCAATGACCCTCATTCAGGATAGATTGACTCTTCCAGCTCGGGTTTGCCTAAAACTTACGGGGCGCTTAGTTCGGCCGTTGGAATGAGAGGCCGTAATATCAATTATAGTTTCGGGTAGAAATTATGGCAATGCGGTGATCGTGAACTTGTACTTCCCCCCAACTTGCGATCTCAGAGCCAATGGTCACAAAACAGTGGGTATCTGAGGATATTCCTTATCTCTGATAGTCCACTTTGATTCGAATTCTGGAAGAGGCAAGAGTGGTCGGTCTTTTTACGCGTCTTGATGTGACAGATGAGAATTTTGTTTAAAGACGATTTGAAGGACGGAAGGTCTTACCGATCTCCGTTAGCATATTCAAAGAAGAATTGACAACCTTGAAAAAACTCGTGAGAAGAAAGTGGACTTGAAATATGAGTCCAGGGTTTTGCAGGAGAAGAGAAAAGGATTAGCCATTGAGAATTATGTCAGAGGATCGAAGCAAAAATGAAATACTACCAGTTTGGACCACCGCCAACTCCAGTCATTAATCAGATCAAAGCATTGTTACTTATGTGTCGTAGGCGGCCAGACTAAATTAGAATCATCGGACCGAGAAAACTAGACGCAAACACATTTGAAGGTCAGCGGAACTATACCTAAGGAGTCGAGGACAAATACAGCGAACTCCTCTGAAATTATAGTTAGTCGTGCAGAATGGGAGAAATGTACAGGATATTAAACTGTCAAAAGCCAATCAGCCTCAGACTAGAAGCAGGAAGTTGATTCATTCATTCACCAAAGATTACATTATTCCAGCCCCACCGACGCAACTAATTCCTAAGCGATTAAACCCGGAAAGCGAAGGACTATTAACGATGATAGCACTGAACCAAATATCAGTGGCGATGATGCATATGACATTTGACAACGTAGTATCAAGGTTTCATCATCACACAAACGGAATCAATCAGCACAGTAGGGAATTCTTGGGTCGGGAAGAATATATACATGACAGGTACGCAGAATCGATAAACAATAACCTTAACAAAGAGTCCTCCCTTGGATACGAGAATAATCAGTTTCGGATAACCGATAGGCATCCTAGAATGACAGTAATTAGGCAAAATTACAGACAAGTATACCAGACTCGAATCGAAAAATGGAAACTTCGATTTGTTGGGTATGACAACTTCATGGATGAGACCATGAAGGGATTCCCCATGAAATTCTCCTAAGAGATGTACACATGTAACTGGAAGGACCAGCTTCTGATTGGTTCTTCATTTTCGTTGATGAACTGCAGACGTGGTAGCAATTTGAGACATCGATCACTTACAGATTTGAAAACCCGAACATGGACCAGGACATCCGATCTAAGATTCACGAACGGAAACAGCTACGAGGGGAAACTTTCATAGCATTCGTATCCAAAATTGAAAGGTTGGATTGTATATTGTCCCGCCCTCTATCGAAGCGTAAGAAATTTGAAGTCGTATGGAACAACATGCGCCAACCCTATCGGAGTAAAATTTCTTTGGTTGAAGTAAAAGATCTCCAACACTCAATTTGGCTAAACTATCGGATTGATGCAGTCGATCCACAACTTCAACAGCTGTCCGGAGAGTCACAAATCTGCAGACCAGTCCACCAAATTGACGCAGAATACAGTAATGACGAAAGTGAACAAGCAGCATCGATCAACGCGATTGGTAGTCGAGGAAACCGATCCTTCAAACAAGGGAATCAACAAGCTACTTCCAGTGACCAGCAAAACTCGAGTCGACTCCCTGCCGCTACAAATTTAAGCCAGATGGATTGCTGAAACTGTCAGAAAGCCAGACATAATTGGAGACAGAAGGTATTATTGCTAATATAAAGGGCCCACACATCAAAGTAAAATTTTTCAAGTCAGAAGTATAGGCTCTTTTGGACTCTGGAGCGGGAATTAGTATTCTGAACTCCTTCGACGTGACTCGTAGATATAACCTTGCCATACAACCTTCAGCTATTCGGGTCACAACAGCCGATGGGTCTGAATACGGTTATTTAGGTTATGTTAATGTACCCTATTTTCTTATTAGGGCCTGTTCATAAACCACGTAGACTAATTTTTGAAAATCTCAGATCCCCACTTTTCGCCTACATTTTTTTTTAAATTTTGTATGGAGCGTAGACTTTGGTCAACATCCCCTCCTCCCAGAGAATTCTACGTGGATTATAAATAAACCTCTAAAGGACGTACAGAAGAGGTCCCCACCTTGGTTGTTTCGGAAATAGCCATTAAGCCTCTATCGAGAAGTACAACGGCCGAGAAGTACAACTTCTTTCCCGAGTACGGAAAACTTGACCCCATTCCCCCGAATAGTCTCAGGTCGGGCAAACCTGTAATCTGGTGGGTAGCCTCCTTTTAGGAGTGGCGCTTAAACCACCACTTAAAAAAAAAGGGAAGCTCGATAGGCAGGTACGTTACAACTTACCACCTCTCAATTGTATGAAAAACCTTTGCGGGGTACAACTGGTTGGCGTTCTGCTTCTTCCAAGGTATCTTAATGATGCCTATCCAAACCTGCTATGCTTGCAACATACGGCATGTGGCAGGTAAATGAAAATAGCATCGTATCTCGACCCTTACTCCTCCAAACCATCAAAATCGTTGCTACCATTTTTTAAGAATATCCACCTGCTCCGGCGAAAGTTTGATAAAAATTTCCTCCACAGTAGTCATTCTTGGCTAAACCGACTTGCATATGTCTACCAAAATCAAATTTCGGCATCGCTTCAGGACACGGGAAAATCTTTCCGGCAACTCCGGATACCCGGTATCCTACAAACACCGTTGTTCGGCGAACTTCTCGTCGTAAGCCAGTTTCACCAAGGATCAGTTCCATTACACACCGACATGACAGTGCTGTAGATAAAGTTTTATTTAAGGGTCAAACTTGAGTTTCTCCGATAATCATTGTTTTGTTATATAGGAAAACATAGCTGAAAAAGTGCACGTCAAACCTCCGAAGCACTAACTATACGTAGCATATATACACTGATCATTAATTTTAGTTTATATTACGAAATCAAAAGTAGAACTGACAAATCTATTCGTTGTTTCCTGCAACGAAACTGATTTATATTATTTATGAAGCTACCTTCGTTATTAATGGCACATGCGCAAATGTCAAAAACACGACGCATTTGTTGACACAGAAAGATCATTCGTGCACTGCACGAAAACAATAAAAAGAGCTATGAATATTTTATTACAAATTAAAAAGAAACGTCTCTCTGTTGTTTGCAGGTAGGACATACAGATCTACTTTATCGATTCGAAAGGTTATTGAAAAAAAGCGCAACCACGTGGAGTTATCCGTTTTTTATGTGTGTGTCATGGGATTCAATCCTGTATTTTTGGGAAGAGCGGTAACTCAATCCGTGGTTGATCTTACTAGGCCATGGTGACTCGTGAGAAGATTATTTGTTAAGGTTCATTAATATTAGGTTAAACTTCAAACACATTAGGGAACATCCATTAATTATGTCACGCATTAAGGGGGGGGGGGTTTGGGCGTTACAATCCATACAAAACAAATGAAGTTCCATGCAAAAACACGACAAGGGGGGCGTTAAAAGTCATTTATTGCGTGACATAATTAATGGACGTTCCCTAATGTGTTTGAAGTTATAACTCTCGACAGTGCTTCAATTTTTATTTTGGGATAAATAAATTTTTCCTGTCCATCATAGCAGTACCATCATCTTGCATGAGTACGATAAAAGAGAAACAGTGATTGGTTGATAGTCACGAAATTCATTTTGTGCATGATACCAAACGGTGTAATGATAGCACTTCACCAGATGAAAAGGAATATGAATGTTTCATATAATGCACGAGACTTATGTTCTATGTAAAAAATCCATGTTTACGAAACGAGTGAAAGCTATTTAACGAAAATAAATTTTCAGTGTTCAAACGCCAGCTGACGAAACGCACCGTAAACCACAGTTGAAAATCGACCATGCGCCGAGCGCGATCCTGTAGCAGTTCCCCAAAATCAAATACACAAACTCACCCTTCCAATCGCTCCCGTAGGCTCTTTGGCAAATGGCTCTGATCGCTGCAGATTTTGGTTTCCTGGATCAGCTCGTTGCCAATCTGCTCCAAGTTCCGGTGGTTGCTCAGGTTCGAACTGTGCGTGTACTTCCCTATTTTAGGACGAGCGACGGAATCGTTATTAAATCACTTCCACTAACAGCGAGTCAAGCATCTCGACTCACGAAACTAAACAGAGCTCTCGGTTAATGGTTGCGAACGTCCGGAAGATGGGTCTGTCAGATTTTTTTTTTGCGTGTGCGACGCTTTAAGGGCACCAGCAGTGGGCCGAAAATTTACACTTTGTCTTTCCGATTTTCCCTGTTTGGATTTGGTTCGCTTGCTTCTAATTGCCACTTTAGAAAAACAAAATTCAGTCACGAAATCGAGAAACAAACCAACCATATACAGAGTTTTTTGTTGTTGTTTTTCTCCGTCAATAACATATGGTTATTGATCTTAAAGTCTTTAAACCTAACCTTCAAGGAGTTGAAAATCCTTGGAGATGAAGATTTACCAAATCAGGTTGAAAATATGTCGGAAAAGTAATTTATTACGGTAGTTAATGTCAAGGTCAAGCTTCAAGGAGCTCCCAAATAAAATTTAACACTTTAACATCGATGTATCAAAAGCAGACCATCCTACGTGAAGAAATTCTGATGAGCGGAGTAATCTTTCGATTACCCAAGAAATATTTGGATGATCTGGGAAACTTAATGACTTTGATACATTGTCTCTCGAATAAGTATGCTGATTGTAGAAAATTTATACTTCATTAACCTGTCACACTGTCGCACGTGAACTGTCGCACTTTACTTGTGATCGATTCCATCATGATCTGCACAGTCGCTGGTTATACTGTACCGGCAAACTTATTCCATTTTGTGCATATGTCACTTCTTTACCGCTTCTCGAAGTTCTCGCTTGACAATTGCCCAATATTTTTTGATCGGTCTGAACTCAGAACAATTCGGAGGATTAATATCTTTAGCGAAATTAACATTGTTTGCAGTATACCATACTACTACCTCCTTAAAGTTGTGGCAGCTGGTTAGAACCGGCCAAAACATAACGTTGGTCTTGTGTTTGCCAGATGAAGGGTAGAATCAGCTTTTTCAGAAACTCTTTAATGTAAAGCTTCGACGTCATTGTGTGAGATGTGATGAAAACCTTGGCTTTAAGGCCACAACTGCAGATTCCTTGTCAAATCATTAGTTTCCGAGCAAACATATCAGCAAAAACAAATTTATACCTAGAAGGGACATCCCCACGACCAATTGCCAGGAAAAAATTTCGCCCGGGGATTTGTTTATAATCCCTTTTGACATATGTTTCACCGTCCATTAAAATACAGCCATTAAATTTCGTCAAAACTCGTTCGAAAAGTAATCTTGCTCGCTTTGTGGCCATTAAATTTTGTTTCAGGGATATGTTTACTGGTGCAAAAAGACTTATATCTTTCTCTTGAAAGGATTTTACAAACGGTGGATAAGTTGGAAACGTATGTCTATGCTAAATCACGTTTGGAGACACCTGGGTTGACGTTCACGTACCTCAACACCTTTCTCCGCAGGTTTTTGTCCCTAGTTCCAAATTTTATGATAGATACGCTTCGCCCTATCTACACTCAGAGTATGATAGTATCGTTTGATTACAAGACATACCGTTGACTTTGGAAATTTCAACACTTCTGCTATTTTTAAGACAAACTGCGAAGGATTCTCTAGATGTTTGTGCACATTTATTTTTCTTTTTCAATTTCCATGATCTTCAATTTCGAGATGCGTCAATCAATCGAAGAAAAACTTTTCCCCAATTTCTTTGTCAATGAAACAACAACAAATGCCTGTCAAACCTGTTTTGTTGCAACCACCAGGGATGCGGCGGTGTATTAAACCGTGCGTCCAGATTTACTTTGAATCGAGCTTTATTAGCCCTTTGCTGAAGAAATCAAATCTGTTGTTGGAGACTGCCGGGCAGTAGCATAGCAAGTGTTCCGAGTCATTTTAATCAGTGTCACAAAATTGACGTGAATAATAGAAGCTAAATTAGTACGTCAGAGTTCTCATTAAAGTTGGCAAAGCGATTGGACAAGTAATTCTCTTTGGCGGTGGTTACATTCCATTATTCCAAATGTTTCAAATCGTGATGCAAAGGTCTGAATGTAAGTCGGGGTTTCATTCGTTTAATATCAAGATTTATGTCCAACCACTAGATAGCTAGACGAACATCTCTACAGAATTAACCGCGTCGATAACAAATATGTAGATGCGGAACCGGTTATGATGACATCGCTCATGTAGTTTGGTACTACCCGGATAATTATGCATCCAGAGAACGACTATTGGATACCCTAGTGGCCCGAGGTAGACAACCCTTCCGCGAGGTAGGAGATGTTTTGGGAATGCGTGATCTTTCCTACATGCAAGCGATTCACGATTTCCTTTGTTTGTATGATTTAAGAGTGTGATGTCATCATCCCTTTTCCCTTCACTCTAGTAAATTTCCTGCTATTTTGCCCCAGTTATACTATCCTTTTGTTTCCGTGCTACTTGTACCTGCCCAGCAAACTGTGGTAACCCATCTGCAGTTAAGTTCATGCGAGTGACTACAGGGATCGAGGATTTGGTAGCTGTCACAACCATCAGCAGCAAAAAATTACTCAAATAAGTTACCTGTCTTGCCCCTTCCAAACGATAATGTGACCTTTTAACCTCGAGCCAGCCACGAGTTATTGGAACCCCGCGTACTTACACCAAAAAGCAATGGATGGTTAGTAACAATATTGATTATTGGCTCCGCAAATTGTTACACACGTCTGAGCCTTACCAATAAACGAACTTATTTAAAAAAAAAAACCTAACGATAAAGTTGCACAAGTGCAGATAACGCCTGAATCTAGGCTGTTGTATGAATTATTGCAAGCATTGTTGTATGGCGCATGAAAGATTGCAAACATTTTTTTGCTTGCTTTGAAACGAGAGGAAATTTTACGCGCTTGTTAAAATTAATTATTCTTTCTGTGTGCCGAAAACTGTGTTTCCGTATGCTGAGTTCAAATTAAATTATTTATAGTACAAGTACTGTCCTATTTACAAGACACTCGAGCAATACAAAACAAAACACGAATTTTCACAATTTGGAATAAGTTCTAGAAGTGTGCACCAATTCTACAACAAATTCCAGTGGAAGTAGCTTTTATGGACAGCAACGACCTTTAAACGAGAAACGATGAAGATATGCTGGAGTATAACGCAGTGGAAATGAATGTAGCAACCTCGTTCACTTACTTATAGAAGTCAAGAAAATGAAACTTTTTTAAGGGGACCGAGAATATTACAGACAAGAAATGAGGCTTAGGATGAAACAAATAAATCCGTTCGCTTCTTTGTAAACAGAACTAAGAAAAGTATCACTGCGAATCTAATCATGATAAACGCTCAATGGTTCCGAGAGTAACATTCACAGATAAAAAGAAACATTGAATTTTCTGCGTTATCTAATGCACATAAAGGGTATGCTAGATTTGGCTAAAAATAATGGGATATTTCATGTAAATTCAATTCAGATAACGCCTAAATTTAGCTTTTTGTATGAAAACCTGTCAACATTGTTGTATGTCCCATGGAAGATTACTCACAATTTCGTTGTTTACGCCTCTTTTGGAGTGGAATTACACGAGGGGAAATTCTACGCTACTGTTAAAAATCTTTTTTTTTTGTGTTTACAATACATAAGGATATCAAATAAATGAGGGTCAATAAAACATATTGAATACGTTGAATCGTACTTATTCATTGATCAATTTGACTAATATGTTTGCTATTTAAAATCAAATTGTATTGCATATAGGGCTTGCTCGCGAGAAAATCTTGTCAACGCATGAAATATTTCCCAGAATGATGAAGGTACGTCTGTTCTTTGTGTAAAATCAATTTTTAGTGACACTACAAGCTTTTAGGTCGAAGATGGCGTCGAAAGAAGAGCAAGTGCAAAAAGCAATTGTGTGCGTCGCAGTGAAAATCCGCAATGAAAAAAGCAGAGCTCGAAAAAATTGACACCCGTTGTGAACGATGAGTAAAAAAAATATTCAGTAGGTTCCTTCTCTTCATTTCGTTCTATCAGTCACGCAATATATTCGTGTATACTATTTTGCTATGCTCAGTCCTTCCGTTGTCCTCGTGTTCCACACAACTCATTCACACCACAGCAAAGTACACGGCTATTCAAGCCTCACGAGATTTTGGTTGCTTGACTGAATGTTCTGGTAACCAGTCATTCATTTTCGCGTTGGTGAGTGATTTTTTTTTTGCCACAGGATTTCAAGTATTCCTGAACATGGCTGAAGGCAAAGGAAGCCAAAGGCCAAATGGCCGAAATCGCTACAGAGTTTGTGGGGCATTTGTTCGAGAAAAGGCATTTGTAGGATCGATTCGAGAAGTTTTGGTTTTTTCCACTTCATTGATTCTCCAAATGAATGACTGTTCTTTCGTCTTCACGGTAGAACGTTGAAATTGAATGAGTTTTTTTCACTTACGTACATTCACTGCTTTCTGGAACGAATGAATGATCAAAGTAAAGCAAAACAAAACAAGTTGACAGCACAAGAGATTCATGAAGGCAAATTTGTGTTTACTTCATGTACGCTAGGAACAGTGCGTGATAACTAATATTTTGACTCAGTCAGGGTGCAATTTGAGAATTGAATATGATATTTTTAAGCTCTGGAAAAAAGCTTGATTTTCCTGCAAATGCTGTTCATAACGTTCTTAAATATTTCGATACACGTTTGACAACAGCCAGGAAGCCTGCGTACGGAACATAAACGGATCTCAGGAACGTCCAGAAGGTCGCGAAGGTGAAGCAAATATTGCAGAAAACATCAGATCTTTCGGTACGAACTGTGGCTAGAAAAATAAGAATTTCACGAACTTTCGTGCAAAATTTCAAGCACTGGCAAGGTATGAAGTCGTTCAAGGTGAAAACTGTAACGAACCGTAATGATAAACAGAATGTGATGGCTAAACCCGAGCTCGCAAGTTGGATCACGAATATTTGACGAAGTTTTCCTGCGGGATAATGGACGATGAAACTTATTTGCTGGAAGACTTTAAGCAGCTTCCCGGATTGTCTTATTAAACAGCCTTGCAACGGAACGGCGTAGAGGAGCGTTTCAAGACGAAGAAAAAGGCCACGATTCTCAAAAAATATTTGGTTTTGCAGGCATCATGCAGCTGTGGTCGAGCAAGTCAAAGCTTTATCACTGTCGGAACGGTAAACAAGGAAATATATCGTGAAGAATGCCCAATGAAGCGATTGTTACCATTCCTACGCAGCCATGACGCTCCCTCGCTATTCTGGCCTGATTTGGCATCTTGTCACTACGCCAAAGATTTTTTGGAATGGTATAAAGCGAATGGAGTCCATTTTGTACCGATAGAAGCGAATCCACCTAACTGCCCAAAGTTGCGACCTATCGAGCGGTCTTGGGCTCTCGTGAAGAGAAAATTTGCTCAATACATAAAAAAATCTTTAACTATAGAAATTTTTTGAAAATATTGGACAAAAGCAGCTTAATTGGTTGCAGAAAAGTCTGCATAGACCCTTATGGCTAGAGTAAACTAAAAAGTTCGTAGTTTTTTTTTGTAGCCTAATTAAGTAACTGAAATAAGTTTTAAGATGACTAATAATGCAAAAATGCATCTTGGATTGAACTAACACAGCAAATTTGTTTTATTCCAAATTTAATTTCCACATTTTGTCGCGAACAAGACTTATTACAAAGATGATAAAAGTTGATTTACAAACCCTTTCTAATTTTTGAACAAAGCAAAGCTAAAACGAAATGATCACGAAGGTTATCTAATTGCAAGAGACAACACATTTCCAGGTACGATTTGCTTTGCAAGACCCCTAGAACTAAGCACGCTTGAAACGAATTTTTCCATCCATCGGTAATCATCACCCGTCAAATCCCCCCCCGTCAGGCTCTCTGATGCCCGGCCAAGGTAATGCAATAGATTGATTGGTTTTCAAAGCCGAAAAAACAAATGAGGAAACAAATCCGAATAATTTTCCAGCGCAGCGACGGGCTGGAAAAACCCGACCCAAATCGGCTGCGATCTCTTCGCGGAAGGTGAAATCGTCTGCCTATTCCGAAAGAGGGTTTACCTGACTAATTATAGGCTGCGCTAACCCCGACGACGATCGACGAATTGATGGCAGAACCGAGAAGCTACAACTTAAAGAGAACGGCTGGCGCTGTGCTTGAGTAGTTGTAGCAGTAATTCTCAATTGAAATCGAATTCCACGAGCAGCAGCACCAGCATCCGCTCGAATCGGCTGAGTGGCCTTGGTAGCGCCATTCTGCCATCGCACCCGTCGGCACTGTGTAGTGCAGAGCCGCTCGGCGTTCAAGTTCATGACTGAGTCAGTTGATTGCAACTGCCCATGAGTCGTGTCTAGTTCACTGCTTGTAGGAAAATTTATAACGCTCTCAGTTGTAGGAAAGGCAACAGCAGCAGTATTTTTCCGGTTTGAGAAATCTTCGACGTCAGCACTTTAGACTGGTTGAGTTCAGTAAGTGGAAGCAAAAAAGAAACTGAATGCTAATGAACGATCTCAAAGAGCAGCTTAGAATGCGGGGTCACGAACTTACTATCGCTGTGTCGCAACTCTCAAGCTGTTATTGTGTGCATTCCTAGGAAGAAATTGATGTGTCAATAAATTACCACGATGGTCTTGGGAATGAATTATTGTCAATGGGCATGTGCGGCTGATTGGTGTAATTTATCGCCCAGGGCTTTGCCCTTTTGGCCAACGGAATGATTGATACACGATCATTATCGTTTGAGGGTGAGAACTTTTACGAACAACGATTACCCCATTGTTTTCAGTAGGAAATTAAGTGCCATCAGAATGGGGGGAAATTGCAAAAATATGTCTATATTTTGGATCAGCCTAGATCACATGAATCGAAGGGTTTTGAACTCGTTCACTGTGTCCCAAACCCTGGAATCGTTTCGTTGATTTTACTCCTTGAAAGGAGTTGCCCCCCTGCCGCGAGTTTAAGATGTCGCCAATAGCTGAGGTGTAAATTATGGTTAATATGTGACTTTAATGCCTTCTTCACGGCCTTGCTCTTTCGTTTTGAAGATGTTTCATTATCATTTATTACAGCAAGGCAAGAAAATATTTAATTGTGAGTGCCACTTGCGATGACTCGTACTTTTAGCTCTTCGGGAGAACTTGTACTGATTTCCCCACGCGCAACGATCGCACATCCTTGTGCGCATTAGTAATCGTTGGAATTGATCATGAAGGGTAGGCGTCACAGTCACGTCACATCGGTTGTTTTGATGTTGGCTTAGCTTGTTACACATTAAATTCCATGCCGAGCTGCTGCTTCGTGTGTGATTTCCTGTTTGAGTCGCCACCCGCCAGCTCGGGTGCACTGAAGGATGACCGGTACAGGGTAGTTACATTCTGGTACGTTGCCATAGGTCGGTATCCAAGTTGGGAATTAATTATGAGTCATTTAACTTTATTCGTCTTTTTCTACGTTCGTAGAATGTTCTACTGTAGGCGTTCTGGTCTGATTGTTAAAAGAGAGAGTCGATTGTTGAACAATTTATCTTGAAATGGACTCTTTGAATGTTGCCTTAAGAATTTCAAGCATAAATGATGCCCGTTTCAGACGACAAAGCTAGAATAATATATTCGTAGGTTATAGAAATGGTTTTAAAAAAACGCAACTCTTGTTGGAGGACTCTGATATAATGCAATAATCGTAAAGTTTGAAAAAAAAAACAATCTTCGAGTTCTTGACAAATAGTTTGTGCATCATATTTCAATGTTTGTACAGTGGGGAAATTAGCTCAACTAACTATCTAACCAACTGATAACTATTTTAGTCATCACCAACTTTTGACCTTGTCTTAGAAAAGGATGAGTTACATATATTCATAAAATCCTTGTATATTTTCTTTATACCTCGATCTTTACGACCTGGAAAATTGCTGGCAGTCCTTAAATCTTTTCAGATTAGTGAAACTATTCAGATCATCAACAAATAATTCAATATTTGATGTCCTCGAGGTTTAACGTTTATAATTGGCGGAAACTTACACTCAACGTATTGTTATATGTGCAGATTGATTACCTGAAATGATAAAAAAAGAAAACACATCAATTTACATGCATCAATAGGTTAATAATTCAAATGTTTGGCTTATGTGTTATTTAATTTCAGTATCAATTCTTGAGTTATTAACATCAATATATAGATTTATAAATTAGTTTTTCTTGAAAATAAAGAGGAACTTACTTGATGCCAATTATTGCTATGTAAGGGTGATCCATTGTATCCATTTAGCTTTAAACAACTCAAATAAGTTCGATTAGACCTTTTTAAATCATTCCTTTAATTTAAATTGTTGTGTGACAAGCACTTTCGATGGAATCAATTTTTAACACACAGAAATGCAAATCTCACGTGGGTCGTCAATCAAGCACTTAGGTTCGTTTGCCAATAGTTCAACTCATGGTATGAAATGATGCATCTCAGCTAAGGTCTGTATCCACGATAATTAGGATGCTCCTAACCTATATATCTGATATACTTTATATATCTATAGATATGAAGTAATTGATTTCTAATATACCAATTCATTTCGTTTGTTCGAGATATGGTGTAAAAACTCGCATGATCCAATCCTCGATTGGTTTAACTTTATTGGCATCAGACCACTAAATCTGGGTTTTTGCATAGTTTTAGCAGGCACTCATTCTGGTAGATTTTCTCTTTGATGCCTGCCTCACGAACAAATTGCTTGCCAAACAAGATATTTTTGGGGAATTTTGACAACTTTTTTGCCCTGAACTATTCATGTGTTGCGTTTCCGTCCATGTCAAGAAGGCAAGTTCTGGAAGTTATTTAAACTTATTCAAGACTTAAGACTCATCGACCACAATAACACATGAGTTTTTCTGAGTGGTATCAGAAAAACAAACTGATAGTTAGCGTGAATAAATGTCAGGAATTACGTTTCACCGTATGGAAAATCCAATTCTGTTTGACTACTATATTGACGGCAATTCTCTTTGTTGAGTGACCAGTGAGACTGATCTGGGTGTTCAACTAAAGCCCGATTCAAAGTAAATTGGGACGCGTTCAAGTGATCATAACTTAAGAATTAAACAACATTCACGGTTGATCAAAACGGCAAAAAAAGGATATTTATTCAGTACTTACATTTCACCGTTTCGAACGAACTATCGCCCTTTACTTGTGATCGATGCCATTATGATCGGCACAGGCGCTGGTGACACTATACCGGCGAACTCATTCCACTTTTAACGCATTTGTTGTGCATTTGTCACTTCGTTATCGCATCTTCGAAGTTTTCGCTTGACAATTGCCCAATATTTTTCGATCGGTCTGAACTCAGGGCAATTCGGAGGATTGCCGGGAAATCCGCATGATTTTGAAAAGGCAATTTTGCCCATCATGATCCACAAAGCGTTTGATGGTATAAATGAAGCCATGCAAGTGTGTGCAAGCGGTTGGCGGCACACAGATTCCTCGAAACAAATTTTTCGCTGTGTGTCGCTTAGTGCCTCGACAGTCGAAACAAACGGTGGGCCATTGTTCAACCATC
The DNA here is from genome assembly GCA_034211315.2 of Aedes japonicus. Classification (NCBI taxonomy): domain Eukaryota; kingdom Metazoa; phylum Arthropoda; class Insecta; order Diptera; family Culicidae; genus Aedes; species Aedes japonicus. The sequence goes on from JASCZW010004494.1 coordinate 29,231, forward strand.
AACAGCATTTCGATATGTCTGAGACAAACCACAGAATGCCGCAACGCTATTGGCCACTGTAAGAATTCCGCTGTCAAGTGTTCTATTTTTATTTTCATTCGTCATCACATTGTGATCTCCTTCTATTCAAGTTTGCTCTTCGCTATGAAATAAAGAAGTGTGTGTGTGAGAGACATTTGCTTCATTTCTGTATCACCGAGTGCCTCGACAATCCAAGCAACTGTTAGGCTTTTATTCCACTTATCTCATCTGGTAATTATGACTGAATAATTATGAACTCAGAGATCGAAATTCTCACTCAGCTGGGTGAAAACCATGCTCTCTCTCAAGCAGGTTGTCGATTCTCTAGTTCACATTTTCATCTCTCCTTTTTCGCCGATAATTCATCATCCTCTCTCTTGCATTTGCGTACATATCTCTCTCCAAAATTCAACGAAAATATTTTCTTAAGTCACATTTTTCACTGAAAACATGCTACTTAGATCGTATACTAGGAGATATGCAAATACATAAATTGTTGTTAGCTCAAAACATGAAGAAAAATTGGCTTTTTATGGAATTATAATATTAGCATAAAACAAGCATGAATACTGGTGCATTTTCAGGTATCAAAAAGTAAGTGAAAAATAATTATCAGCCCCTAGGATTCACTGAAAAAGAAATGATTTATCAGCTACTGATGCTCTCCGAAAATTCTAAATCGCCGTTGCTTTTCTCGCAAAAACTGCTGTGAGCTTATAATAGTTTCTCGCTTCTCTTATCTGTTTCTTCAAGCGGGTGAAAAAGGACGTTTCTCTTCTCAAGTAGGCGAAAATTTTGGTCTCTGTACGAACTAGAGTCATGGCGCAGGCGGCCTTGGTTCGAATCTCCGTGGGTATCGTGATCGTGTTTTTTGTGAGCCAATAAATTTCCGGACTCCAATCTTATACTCGACACTAAAACACTGCACAACCTCACTCACACATTGGTTTTTGCAAAGCAAATTGAAGCGTTAATTTTTTGCCAAATTGCATTACAATCCTGCTTTTTTATTTTGGGTGTAGCGACGAAATTAACATTAGTTTGCAGCATACTATTCTAGTAAAAGCGGTACTGAGTAGTGGCAGCGGGCTAGATCCAGCCAAAACATAACGTTGGTCTTGTGTTGCCGAATGAAGGGTAAAATTCGTTTTTTCAAACGCTCTCTAATGTAAACCTTGGATGTCATTCCTTGCCAAATCATTAGTCTCCGAGAAAACTTATCAGCAAAAACAAATTTATATCTGGAAGGGACATTTTCACGACCAGCTGCCACGTAAGTTTTTTGTCCGGAGATTTGTTTTTAATTTTGGCATGTATTTCGTCATCCATTAAAATTCACCCATCAAATTTCGTCAAAACTCGTTCGTATAGTAATCGTGCTCGCTTTTTGGCCACTCAATTTAGTTTCAGGGAGCGATTCGGATGTTTACTGGCACAAAAAGACTTATATCGTTTTTTGTTGCAACCACCAGGAACGCGGTGGTGTATGAAACCGTGCGTCCAGATTTACTTTGAATCGAGCTTTAGATTTTAAAATGACTTTCGAACTACGTTCTTGTGATCATATCAAAAGCAACTCGACAGTTGACCCACACTGCTGGAAGTCATTGTACTGTGCACTTTTCCGTCTTATTTTGGGAAACGCGTCGGTGAAATGACAGCCTTACCAGGTTACGTGGTGCCTCAGATTGAAATGAGTTCAGAAGTGGTTTATTCGTTTGGCTCTGAAAAACTGGCCGTCAACTTGCCACCGTATTCTGAAAGATGTCGACTACTAGGTTTTTACATGTTCCTGAACTACTATCTAGGTTGAACTTTCGTGTGCCGAACAGATTTCACCGATCTGTGTTTGGATACAATGAACAGCATGTATTCGTGTGTTTACTACAGTCGAAGAGCTATTTGAGTGTAATGAATAATCTGGACGTTTCGCTAATCGGATAAGAACGGTGTTCAACTAGTTTCAATAGATACACGGTTTAATCAGCTTATTAGTTTATTTTTATACATTAGGACTACCTATTGTAAGATGAATGATTTTAAATAAAAATACAAAAACAAAAGAATATTTGGTCACGTAATCACAATACAGTTCTCAAGCACATGATTTTAGGGGATTTTTTTTACTTTTAAGTACTTGTAATTAAATTAATTGTACGACTACAATTCGGAACGAAGCTTTTAATATTGGAAGAATCCAGGCAAAATTCCTGTTTTCCGAGCCTACAACACACTGTGGGCTTTGGGTTCGGGCAATCTTTTTCGCGAGTTGACGTATAGAAAGGTCAGGATTTTCATTATAATTGTACATGATTATGTTTGTCGGATTGCGCTAGTTGATGGAAATTCGACGCCAATTTTGAACATTAGTTTTGAAATGTCACAACCTTATTAAATAACCTTGGCAAATTCACACGAAATAACACTGACAGAAAACCGTCTGAGAGTAGCAGAGATCTTCTGCGGCTCAATTTTTGCTCCCATTGCGGAAGAATCTTCCTATATACTAGGCTATGTGATAGTTTTTTTTAAACCTCGAGAAATTTTCCTTTTACGAAAAATTCCTAGACCAGACCGGAAATTGAACCCAGCCACCTCTACACCTTTTTTTGCAATAAAAATAAATTTAATCATGCCAAATGTTGCTTCAAAAGAGACAATGTTCGGTTTTATCCCTCTTTCTTCGTATCCCTTTCTCTCTTCATATTTGCCATGTTTTTTGCGAGTACACGGCTACTGAGATTGATTCAAAATTGAGTCGAGTTTTTTCTACATTCAAAAAAGTAGAGTTACGCATGGTCTAAGTGAAATTGTTTAATATTTTGGGAAATGTCACTCTTATTAAAACTTTATGGAAAAGTATGAGTGACCTTTACATATATCTGTTTTTTTTCCTCAATCTATGAGTAACTCCACTTTTTGCTCTTCTAAATCGAATTAGACTGGTCGACTGTGTCGATCTTAGGGGCAGTAAACGTTTCATTCTGCATATTTGTATCATTATCTTCATATTTTTGTATGGTCTAAAGAAACAAATGTAAAAAATGATTTCAAACATATTTTTTCGTAAATTTCTAGATTGATCAAATATACGCACAGCATCAGGAGCTGTTAAATATACCATCTGTTGGTGGTGTTTGAACCTGTGTTCTGTTAACGCGAACTAAAGCATATCGTACAGCCTGTTTTCATAACATAAAATATTTAATTTATTCCTAAAATCTGATTTGATTTGCAACAGCTAGTGTTCATCTTTTCAACCATAACCGTTTCTACCCGAGCAGGACCGAATAACTTGATAACTGACCTTGGTATTAATGAACTCAGATTAAGAGGTAAAATACCTAAGGATAATACCATAGAACTGTTCCCACAATGTTATACGAATACCAAATTGAGGTAAGAGAATACCAAAATAGTACTTCTCAGGTATTCCAAGGTATCCAAAATACCAAATTTTGTTATTCGAGAGATATTTTGCTTGCAAATCTTAGGTATTTTACATCTTAATCGGAGCTCTTTTATACCAAGGCCAGATTAGATAAGATATCTTTATTATTGAGCTTTTCAGCCTCGGCTGGTTCAGCTCATAGCTATACCAAGGCCAGTTATCAAGATCAAAATTAGGTATTCATATGCTGTTCTCTCCTGCTCGGGTAGCGGCATAACCCTACTTATTGCATCCGTTTCATCCAAGCTTTTGCAAACCCAAATTGTACTGTACTGTACGATATTCGATCGATTAGTTATTTTAAGTTTCAATTTAATTATGTATTAATTTTCTCGCACCTTGGGGCAATTTTCGTTGTGCATTTTGTAGCGTTGTGTTATTTGACTTCATCATTTGATAAAGAAGACAAAGAAAATTGTATGGGTTCAGCTACGCAAAATGACGCAAAAGCTGTTTGGTGCAGTCTGGTAGAACACCGACCAATTATAGATCCCAAGTTCTGAAATTCTTAATATTTTGGATGACCTAGAACATTCCAAGTTATCATATAATGTCCATTAACCTACCATAAGATCCAGTGAACTTTGTTGAATATGTATCGTACATTTTTATAGCCTTAAAATCTGCAGTTAGAATTTTAGACCCTAATTTCTGAGCTGCAGAACTGTATGACTGATATAGAACATCCCAGATCATCATGTTTGTTGAGCTCCCAGAAGACTAAAAAAACATGTAACTTTGTACATCTGAAAAATATACAGTTACAATTATAGATCCTTAGTGCAGTACTCCAGGAAAGGTTTGCGGATGGAATTAACATAGTTGAATACATCTTGTACATTTGAATATCTGAAAAAGCTAAAGTTTCAATTGTAGATCCTAAGTGATAAGCTAAAGAACAGTCTGGTATGGCTGGCCCAGGACATCCCAGATTCTATCATAATATCGGTTCACCTTCCAGAAAATCCCTTTAACATGGTTGAATACAAATTGTAGATTTGTCTAGTCGTGAAAAAATAGTTAAAACTGTAGATCCCAATTTCTAGAACCAGGTTCCATGCAAACATAACCTAGAACATCCCAGGTTATCTCATATTTTCTGTTAGCCTTCCAGAGGACTCAATGAACATGGTGGAATACATATCGTAAATTTGAATAGCTTAAAAAGCTTCCGTTACAATTGTAGTCCTAAAGTTCTGATATCAAGGGCAGTTTTGATGACCTAGAACATCCTAGATTATCTCATAGTGTTGGTTGACCTTTCAAAAGATTAAATTACTTTATTGAATACATATCCCTAATGTCTATACCTCAGAAAGCTTCAGTTTCAACTGTAGATTCTAAGTTATGAACTTAAGAACAGTTTGGATGACCTAGAACATCTCTGATTATTTAAAAATGTCTGTTGACCTTCCAGAACATTCAGTGAACATGGTTAAATGCATGTCGTAACTTTGTATTGCCGAAAAAGCTACAGTTTCAACTGTAGATCCTAAGTTCCGATCATCTTCATGTTCAAGATGTTCTGGGTTGAAAATCAGGCCGAAAATGCATATATTTCTCTGCTCTTACCTGATACAATGGTCAATTTTCAACAAGTTTGTCCAAAATATTGTTCGTTTTCGTTGAGTGTGTGATTTTAAACAGCTATGTTTCTTCAGATGGAAGTCTATCAGCAACAAATTTTATAATTACTCTGATCAGTAATTTGTTTGACAGCAACAACTGGTTGTCGCTTTTGTTCATGTTGTTGATAAAGGAATGTTGCTATCGGTAGTGTGTTCTAGACAAAATAGTTGGAAGTAACATTTGTAAACAATGACATCTAGCGTATTTTTCTGAGATCTGCGTGCTCCCACAAACACAATAGCACCAGAAACAGATAGAGGAAGTTATTACCTTCCCGTTGGTAGTGGATATAGATCTTAGTGACCTGGCATTTCCAGGAAATTTACGTTTTAAGTGGTTGTTTACAATTGTTACTTGCGACCTTTTGACGATATCGTTTAGTGTTTTAATAACGACTAAACGTTTTTTTGTTGTTGCTGTTACTTGAAAACAAAGTCGTTGAAACATGTGTTCGAAACCTTTTCTCACAGCAACTTGTCTCTTTCCCATCACCGATACAATATTTTGTAATTTTCCTTCTTGTTTTGTTGTAATACATTCAAGTACAACATATTATTATTGCAGATATAACGGGTGTATCACTCGTCAAAGCTATCTTATGTTTTAAGAAGCAAAAAGGTGAATATTTGAGATACTGACTGTGAGTCAAACGGGACTGGGTGACGAATGTCAGATGCGATGGACTACTCCTGTTCTTTATGAAGTCTTTTGTTCCAATTAGGTAACGCCATGTGTGCGTTTGAACAGCTTCTCGTTTCTAAGCCGCCGTCATTGCAACAAACTAAGGATTGAAGTGAAAACTCCGATAATGGAATCTATTCATGCTTCTGCCATCAGTTGGGTGTTATTGATCTTAAATGTCGTGGATTGAACTTGCAGAACGAGAGAAAATTCTGCACACTTGGTGTACTAAATAGGATGTAACGTACAATCAGAATGCCAAAAAGGTTAAAGAGCATCTAGCAAGTGCAAAGCGAATGAGTCAAAAGTATGGTGAGCATTACACCCTGGACGAATACTCAGTTCCAGCATTCCCGAATTCGACCATAATTCGAATCATTCGAATCTTTCGACCTTTTCCTTGATAACTTTGCGCAAACACTTTGGCACGCACGATTTCCTTAGGAATTTGGTCCCAAATATCAATCAAATGTTTCTTGAATCGATCTAAAGTAAGCCCTTTCGTAGGGCCTATATGTTGAAGCATATATCCTCAAACAAAGTAGTCAAATGGGTTGAGATCCGGTGAGAATGCAGGTCATTCTTCATTTGTGATGAAATCGGGCGAATTTTCCGCGCACAACGCTTGTGTCTTCTTTGCCCTGTGAGCTGGAGCGGAGTCATATTGGAAACAATATGGTGTATTCCAATACAGTGTTGAAGCATGAGGAAGCAGATGGTTCTTCAAAACCTGCTCGATGTTGATTTTTACGGTTTAACGGTTCTATGAAAAGAAGAGAAACGGCGCCCCATACCATGATTTTTGATACATACTGATAGCGTTCTACAGCTAGTTTATTTCTTGGAATATTGGAGAGACTTTTTCCATACACACGATCATTTTGTTGATTATGACTGTCCTGAAGGAGGAAGAGCTTTTCATCCGAAAATAAAATCTCGCAGTCACCGTGCCGAACCAAAAGATTTCTGTTTCTTTGGACCCTGGCTTGGTTTTGACGCTCCGTCAACCCGTGAATCCGTTCTTTCTTGTACGGCTTGCATTCCAGATCATGTTAAAGGAGCCTGTTCGTTGGAGCAGGGGACATTTGAAATTGATTGCTCAATTTACGGCCAGATACGGCCGAATTACGTCTTATTCGCTCCCCCACACGTTTGATCTTTTTCTTCGTTCTGGCAGTTCGTCTGGCACCTCCTTTGAGTTGAATTTGGGCATTTCCAGTTTCCTTGAACCGTTTCAAGGTACGATAAACAAAACGCTGACTCATTCCATACTGGAGAAAGTTTTAAAATTACATTCGCAAAAGTTTAGTGTGAGATTTTCAGTGGCCTTAAATATAAGGCCATTGAAAATCTGACACTAAGCTTTTGAAAATGTAATTTTAAAACACTCTCCCACGTGGCTTCCATGGTAGCTGATATTTAAATATGATAACAAATGGAATCGCTTATTTATCTCCAGCGATAAACTTTCAGAAGAACACACTCAAAACGGGTATAATCAATTCCACTGTAGATATTACCCAGCTGAAATAAACCAAGACCGTAAAAAGGTGACACCTATTGTGAGACACACTGTAGATGCATGGCTTATGGAAAATCGTCAGATTTCAATTTTGTTCTAACGTAATTGTAAAAGGTCTTAAGGCACAACTTTAGTTCCTTTTCAGTTCAAGTGCCATACGCTTGAAATGCGCTGTCGATGTCTTAATTTAGTTAATTACAAACGTCAACAAGCGCCTTTTGCTTGAGATACTTTTTTTTTTTAATTTGTCTGTTGTTCCAGACGGAATATTTTGAATTGCCATGACGTCGTATTATTTTGATTGGAACCTCTTCATGAATAATTCCAAAAAACGCATTATAGAAGACATCAACAGCAATTTCAACATTTTCTTCCTTCCGTATACTAAAGTATTAGTTGCCAGTTTACACTACTTAATCTCCGTTTAATACTGTCAAAACTGAACTGTCTGAACATTTGATGCAAGAGCTGCGGATAGCATGCCATTGAGCTGACGAGCCATGGTGGATTTAAGTCTCGCATTTTTCGCCTTAGACTTCAGTTTGTTGCAATATTGCGGCCTTGGAGCCCCATGATCCACACACTAGGTGTAAACTGACTGGAAAACGATGTCAAATAAAAACGCCTATCAAACTCCTCATTGGCTCACTTTCGTTCCACTTAGAGATGATCCATCATCGATGCAGCAACTCGAAAATTGATAAATTGATTTCCAACAGACATTGAATTTCTAATTTTGCGACGACCCACTCAGTGTTGTGTTATATTTGATCATCTTGACCAATTTCCTGAAGTCGTAGTAAATTTTTGACAAACGTGTTTGGACATACGGTTTGAGGTGCATCCAACACGTATGCCTAGCCCAATCGTCGTACAAAAACCATCATTCTCTGTTTTCCTAATTATTTCAAAAACAACTTTAGCACTCGATCAATTGCAGTGTGGCCTTCGTTCGACCTGAATAGCAGCGCTATTATTTCTTTTTCACCATTAATTACCAGTACAATTGCTTCAAATTTCCATTTTGCAGGGAAAAAGACCACAGCTCGCACATATAAAAGTACAGTGAAGGTCTTTCCCGCAAGCAGCCATCGCAAATTTTAAGCACACTTTGTGCAATAAACACCATAGCTAGGTGCCTAGCCTCAATGCAACAGAATAGGTACTAGCTGCCCAGTGTGTTGAAGTACGCCACTGAGTGGATTAATTCATTTTTGTTTTCGAATTTCGGAAACGCCTCACTGCAGGTAGGTGAGCGAATCGCCGTGGCGTGCATTTTCGGCGGCCAGCTTGCACACTTCAAGTGCACACTCAGTGAACGACCGGCGCCGGGGCATCAATCATCGAACTTCGATAAAGTGGTTCCACTTGGCTAATTGTGTTCCGACTCTGTTGAAGTGTTGAATACGGGCTGGAAAATAGTCCATTCCTGCCGGTGCGGTGCGGTGCGGTGCTGGCCCAGTGGAGAATCGTGTTTTCGAACGCGGACGTTTGGCAGTCGATCGGTGGTAAAAGTTTTATGGGTCATCATCGTCGTTGTTCAGTAGAATGGTTTTATTATTGTTGCAATGCCTCCGGTGACCTTTCGGTACATAACCCCCGGATGGTCATTCGGAACCATGAAGTGAGAGGAGTTGCAGTGGAGTGGATTATTATTAGCTGCAAAGTGGATGAATGTGTCTGTGGCATCGTTGTCTGGTTCAGCCACTGTTTAGTTGGGGGTTTTCAAAGAGAGAAACATAACGGAATATCAACGCTTTGTTAGCACAACATTCTCCGCAACGAACGAATCATAACTGTAACCGACCTTGGCGCTGAAAACTCGTTAACCGGAGAGTTATTATTTTTTTCGACAGGAAGGTAGTTGATGTTTTCGTTGTCGTCTTGGCGATGTACTTAATCCGTGGTGAGGAGCCACTTTGTTGAAGGGTCATGATCAACAGTCGTTGTGTATTTACTTTCAATGATACTCGTAACACGGTTTTATAGCACGTCACATATATAATTTGTTCTTAAACTTTAGCTCCAAATGATTTTTTATGACCCTATAAAATCCGGGGATTATGAAAAAAAACTGTTTACGACGTCTTGATGCCTAGACACCATCATAATCCCAACGAAGAATTACACATTGTCAAGCAATTGATTGATTTGTTTACTTCGAGCTTGCAACAACAATTCAAATTGTGCAACTCAACTCAATGCTTTGTTGAAGAACATTCAAGAAAACCTGTCTTGTTGCATTATTCCATCGTTCGTCTAGAAAAAAGCACGTGTGGCATTCACGCGATTTGTGTTGATTACTTGTTGTTATTCGTTCAATAGCACGTTACTAGTCGTTTAAAAGCTGCCATTGTCAAGCTTCACTTTATGAGAACATGATTTACAGTTACACGTCTTCCGCGTGGTTTTGATTTCAAGTACTGAAGAACCGATGTTTGAAACCAACACCCAAACCACAATCAACTCGATCTGCCTGTCAGCAGCAACAACAACAACGAAAATAAACACCGTCATCCTTTTGTAATTTTGGCGAAGATGCACTTGTCTAAATTCCGGAGCACTGACCTCGAACATAACCATCGCATGCAAAAGACAACATTGTCTGAGCAAAACCACTCAAGTCTCGCTTGACATTTGACAGGGGCCTATCTGCGTTTATCGATTCCCTCAATCGACTTCCCCTTCTGAGAAAAACGCGACTCTCTTCTAAAGCTGGGAGCTGAGAACAACGAAAATCCACTCTTTTCAAATCTTACGCGAGACAGCGATGACTGGGTGAAAATTACGCGAAGTGCAACCGCACTTTTAAACTTCAGCTGTTCGAGTTGATATTGCTACCGTACGAAGTTAGCAAAACAGTAATTTTGACCTGCGTTGGCAGTCGCCATCATTACGCGGCAGTTTCGAGCGAAGTTCGAATGAGTATGATAAGGCTTTCCTCGGAAAAACGGGCGGGCGGGTGTTCTAATTGGAACGATTTTTGCTTTCCAATTGTTGTTAATTGACCGATGCACGGGAGTAAAATGCTAGGGCAATTATCAATGCATCCGTGCAACGACGTTCGGCCGGTCAGCGATCGGTGGGATACTGCTAATTGGGTCTTTGTGTCATTGCGGGAAAAGGCAAGAAGCGGTGAAACAAATGACGTCGGAATAGAATGAGCGGGAAATTTTCGCAGTTAAAATTACTCAGCCGCTAAACAAAATCGGAAATGCTTTCGATGGAGGTGGCATTTCAGTTATGTTCGCACGCGTCATTTGAAGGAAGCGATGCGTAGCTACGTGGGAAAATTGATTTTAATTACTGTATTAGTGAATACTTTCCACCCTTTTGATCAATGACTACGATGTTCCGGCAAATTACAGCGATTAGTGCGTTTAGTCATTTCTATAAAACGCTTAGTATCTAATTCCAATGTTAGTTGTCCGTGATGACTTGAAAACGACGTTTCAGATTTCGTAAACAAAGAGGAACAGTAAGAATCAAACGTTAAATGTTTGATAACTTTAGTACTTTCACGCAAATTACAGTGTGTCTCTCAATAGGTGTGACCTTTTCGTCAGTCTTTGTTTATTTCAGCTGGGTAATTTCAACAGTGGAATTGATTAAACCCATTTTGAGCGTTTCATTTTGACAACTTTTTGCTGAAGATAAATAAGCGATTCCGTTTGTTTTTATTTATCAACTACCATGGAAGCCATACGGGAGCAAATTTTGAAATTACATTTGCAAAAGCTTAGACCATGTCAGATATTCAATAGCCTTAAGCAGTTCGGAGTAAGCGTTTTGTTTTTTGTACCTTGAACGGGTTCAAGGAAACTGGAAATGTTCATGTTCAACACAATGGAGCTGCAAGATGAACTGCCAGAACGAAGAAAAAGATCGCATGTGTCAGGGAGCGAATAAGACCTAATCCAGCCGTATCTGACCGTAAATTGAGCAAACAATTTCAAATGTCCCCTGCTTTAACGAACAGGCTCCTCTAACATGATCTGGAATGCAAGCCGTACAAGAAACAAAGGGGTCACGGTTTGACGGAGCGTCAAAAGCAAGCCAGGGTCCAAAGAAACAGAAATCTTTTGGTTCTTCACGGTGACTGCGAGATTTTATTTTCGGTTGAAAAGCTCTTCCTCCTTCAGGACAGTCATAATCAACAAAATGATCGTGTGTATGGAAAAAGTCTCTCCAATATTCCAAGAAATAAACTAGCTGTAGAACGCTATCAGTACTTATCGAAAATCTTGGTATGGGGTGCTTTTTCACGTTGAAATGAAAAAAAGTAGCGAAAACTTAAACTTTTTTGTTCAAATGATCACTTTGCAATGAGTTTAAGTTTAAATTGTCTGATATATAGTTCAAGCCGTAGACAATTTTATTATCTCTCAGAAATGATAACTAGATTTGATTTTTGTTCACTACAACAGGCTGCAGGCTTGAAGTTGTCGCTCCATGTTTTGCACGCAGAGGCTTACGGAAATCGCCATTTTGAAGCCGCCATACTGAATTTTCACAATTTTTTAATCTCGTTAAATTTTTTAATAATAATCAAATTTAATCGTCAAAATCGAAAGTTCGTACGCCTTTTCATTCTCCCACAAAAAAAAATACAAACTTTGCCTTATTTTTGCCCAAATCCAGCGGAGAGTCCCCTTAAGAGACTTTCAGCCGGAGGCTGGTTTGTCTCTTACATTTGGTTGAGATCTGGGATCAAATTCCTCAGGAAATCGTGCGTGCCAGCTGTGATGGGTTTAAAATGCGTTTGCGCAAAGAAGTTATCAAGGAAATGGACAAGAGATTCGAATTGAATTAATATGGTTTATTTTTGTAGCATGTATCTTTCAAAAGAAAAATAAATGCTTTGATTTTGTAAATTTGTTTTGCTGTAATTCCATTTTGTTTTAGTGGCACCTATTGTGAGACACCCTGTAGATGAACGCATAGGAAGCAATTCTAAAGAAATATGCAATCTTTTCGCAACATTTTTTCAGGAAATGTATACCACCTGTTCCGAAAATGGCCGAGACCGGGACTTCTTTGAATTTATCCCGAATTTTTCCATGCAATATTAGTGTCAATAAAATCACGATACACGACATCCTACATGCCCTTAAAAAACTAGATGCCTCGAAAGAAGGAGGACCTGACAATATTCTCCCTGTATTCCTGAAGAACCTAGCTATGGATCTTAGAACTCCGTTGTTTTGGCACTTTAAAATATCACTTGAAACTGGAATATGCCTAAAAATATGGAAAAGTTGTTTTCTGGTGCCTTTCATTAAATCTTGCAAAAATTCGACATACGTAATAACAGTAGTATTGCGATCATCTTTTGTATTCCTAAGCTATTCCAAGCAATAAACCGTTCACACAAAAATCCGTACCAAGTATTTATCCCGTTGCTTAGTCAAATCACTACGAAATGGAATGATTTTTTTTAATGTACATAACTAATATAAAGACAAACGTGAATCACACACATTGTTTACAAAGGCGCATTATGTATTCAAGATGGCAAAGTCTGAACTAACACGCACGAAATCTATCTTGCACAAATATTTGGAAAATCCCAATTCTACTGTTCGATTCATCGCAAAATCGTTAAATGTGCCAAAAATAAACTGTCGCAGATGTGATTAAACGTTATAAAGAGGGTCTTACTGTCAAAAGGAAAGCTGGACTCACCATCACGAACATAAACAAGGCTACACAAGGAAGGAGAAAAGAGTCCTTGCTACTTTTCAGGCAAACCCGAAGGTATCAAGACGGACAGTTGCGAAAAAATGCAAATGTCAATCGATTTTGTGCAGAAAGTGGGGTCTGAGGCTGAATTGAGATCATTCAAAGCTCAAACATACCCAGGTCGTAACGCAAAGCAACAAAAAGCGGCAATAACACGCTCCTGAAAGCTTCCTGAACAACGTCTCACAAAATTCCATTCTGTTGTCATGGAAGACGAAACATACGGCTTCAAAACATTCAAATATATCTCGGAAACGGAATTTCAAACTGAAACTAGCCGGAAAGAAGCCCCTGAACATCTAAAACGGAAGTATAAAACCAAATTCCCCGAAAAATTTCTTGTCTGGCAAACAATATGTTCCTGTGGGCTAAAATCTCAGATTTTTGTAACCACAGGTACCGTAAACGCTGAGATGTACCGGCAAGATTGCTCCAAAAAACGGCTCTCACCTTTCCTGAGAAAGCATATGACTCAATCCTTGCTCTGGTCAGATTCGGCCAGCTGTCATTACGCTAAAGATACAATCACTTGGTATGAGCAAAATGACGTCACATACTTTCCCAAGGATTGCAATCCACCAAATTCTCCACAGCTCCGCCCGATTGAAATATATTGGTCAATGGTAAAGGGAAACCTCAGAAAGCTTGGTGGAGAGGTATCAACGATCCAAGACGTTCGTTGTAAGTGGCTTACAGATGCGAAGAAAATTGACAAGGGCACCGTGCAATGGTTGATGAAAGGAGTGAATCAGAAAGTGCGCGCAACAGTTTATGGAAATAAATCCAAATAAATCTATATGCAGTTGTGTTGAGTATCACATTTATCTATAAATATGAATCAAAAACATGCTGTGCTTTTTCTAACATATTTTTTGTATGTCCGGATATTGGTGTGAATGACCTTTAATCAACGAAAAATTAGTAATCTTGATGAAGAATAGAATCCCAAATATGCAACATGGATTCTCTAAAAGCTGCTCAACTGCCACAAACTTATCTGAATTCATTTATTATTAATTGATTGCAATGGAAAATGGCAACTACGTAGAAGCTCTATACACAGACTTTAGCAAAGCATTTGATCGCATTGGCATTCCAATGCTACTCTTCAAATTGTAGAAAATTGGCATAGAGCATGGAGTTCTTAAATGGATTAGGAGATAGGATTTACAAACCGCCAGCAAATAATAAAATTCAATGGGAAAAAATCCTACTCCATTGCAGTCACTTCAGAAGTTCCACTAGGCTCCCATCTTGGCCCCCTCTTATTCCATACTATACGTAAACGACATTTCCTTCATTCTGATAACAACAAAAGTTTATTTATACCGATGAAATGCAATGAAAGTTAAATTTTAAAAGGAATTTGAAGTAAACTAAATTAAACTACCTATCGGCGTGAAATGTAGTATTGAGGGGCTTTTGGGGCCAGAAAACGTTCTTCTTATAGTTAGAGACCCCTGCCTTTTCTGGAAGAGGGTGCTCCCATACAAGTGAAACACACATTTGGCAATTGGAGATTTTCGAAAGCAAGTTGTTTCTATGGTGGTTTGAGACCCCTCAGTCCTCAGGATAGGAGGGCGCTCATACAAATAAAACACAAAGTTCTGCATAACTCAAAAACTGATCAAGCAAACGGAACCAAATTTAGCATATGGAGGTTTTTGAACGACAGAAATATTCCCCTAGTGGTTTGAGACCAACCCACCCGCTGAAAGGGAGCAGGGACTCCCTATTAAATTTAGACACAAATTTCTGCAAAACTCAAGAACTAATCAGGCAAAATGAACCAAATTTGGGATGTGGAGGTTTTTGAAGGCAAAAAATGTTTCTATGGTTGGTTGAGACTCCTCCACCTGGTAGGGTGGATACAAATGAAAAATGCATTACTGATTTTTTTTTGCATTACTCGACCCATATTCCTCTTAAAGGGTAGTGGGGGGGGGGGGGGGTAGGTCTCTCATACAAATGCAACACATATTCCTGCATAACTCCAGAATTATTCAAGCAAATGGATCCAAATTTGGCATGTGGGGGTTTTTGAAGCAGGATTTCTATATATATGAAAATGATTTATCTCTCTGACCCAGCCTTGGCTAAAAACACCAGACCGTTCTGCACGAGAGCCAAACATGACTGCAAACACACCACCATGGGGCTGTAATTCACCACTTTAGTTTCGTGCTTATAGATAAACCCGCAGCGCAATGCACGCGACACGAGTGCACAAGCTCGTGTTTTGCTTTTGACACCGTGTTTGATTTTTGAGAAAATACACGAGCCGAGTGGTTACGATCACAAGAAAGCTCTCAACATACAGCCAGTAAGACAGTGGTTGCCAAGGATAGAGCAATGCTCGTAAGAAACACTCGGCTGTGGTGTTTAACGAAACATCAATCACGATGTCGGAAGCCAAACCACGAGCAATGACACTGGTGTTGTACGCACTGCGTTGCGTGTTAGTCGGCGTGCAGTGTAGTAACAAAAATAACAAAGTTCAGGCAAAAAAAAAGGGTCCTCCCTTAGCTCGGTCGGTAAAGGCACAGCTACAAAGCAACACCATGCTGGAAGTGGCTGGGTTCGATTCCCGGTCTGGTCTAAGAATTTTTCGTTAAGGAAAATTTCTTGACTCCCTGGACATAGGGTATGATTGTACGTGCCACACAAACATACTAATGCAAAAAACGGTACCTGGCATCGAGAGTTATCAACTAACAACCGTGGAAGTGCATTTAGAACACTAAGTTAAGAGCAAGCAAGCAACTTGCTATTTGTGTTAAAAATAACTAGCTATGTATGTATGCGAAAAGCTGCCATAGTACTTAGGAAATTCAGATGATACAAACCCTTTGAAAGTTCTTCATCCATCTGCTGCCAGCAAATGGCTATTGTTGGAGTCAGTTGTCTAAAGGAATTTTGGATGGCTTTGGAGCTCATGCTATTTTATTTTCGTTCCACAGTGCATTCACTGTCATCTTATTGACCCGATGACGCAGCCACTTCATGAGCGACGTATTGCTTCTTATCAACATAGCGAACTGTATCTTCCAGTCAGAAGCTCCATAATTTCCAAACATGTGCAATCCACTGAAGTCTCGCTGATGGCTCCCCTTACAAATATTTGATTACTTTAAACACCTGGCGGATTTATGAGTTTCAGATTTCAAGAAACATCATTGCCACAGTGGTGCAGAATGCGAATTTAACTGGAAAGATAAATTTTCAGCCTAGGTTTGAAGTTTTGGAGCAAAATTGTCTCCAACAAAGTTGTTTTTAATAACAAGGCGCTTCTTTTGGTGTAAATGAATATAAGAGTGGTCCTTATTTTCAGAGAAATCTTAAATCTTAATTTTTTATTTGCAGAAATAAAGGCATATATTGCTCGAAAAAGTTGTAGAATAAATAATTTAAAGCAACTTTGATGGTATATTTTTTTCTGTACCTTTTGATTGACCGAATTAGTTTTTTCTTACGTAGCTAAGGGTGTCCCTATAAAAATCAGTTGTTTTGCTGTAACTTTTTCATTTCAAATTTTTCAGCAAAGTTTTCTCCACATAAATTCTTGAACAATAAAAGTTACAATTTTGGTGTGCAAAAATTGTCTCTATCGTATGTCGAAAAAAAATAATTATTCTGGTTTTTGTAAACAAACCAAAAAAATATTTCTTAACAGCATTTGGAAGGATTTTCGTTATTACATATCATGTTTGAAAAATAGGAGATAGGTTAATTTTTTAAATCGAGTAAAACACATTTGAAAAGGGTGTAATTTTAGAAGAAAATCGTGAATTACTCGCTTACGGTAAAAAATATCGGCAAGATTTGCACTTCAAAACTTTGAAAAATGCATTGGAATATACATAGAGGTAACAAAAGGAGAAATTCTTAGATCTGGAAGTCTCGTTGAAACTAGGAGGAAGGCTTTCTACTCAATCTGCTGTGTTTTCTATACCGAATTGACTAAACAGATAATTAAGTGCTTCGATCTGAACGATCCAGTTCAGACTTCTGCATCGAGCGATAACCCCAAGAACATTGAAGGAGTTCAACCCAAATATTTAACAACATCTGAACTTTTTTGAAACCTATATGAAACAGGCCATCAGCAAAGTGAGCTTCGAGAGCTGAGGATGGCAATAATTTGCGAGGCCATCGTGTTGGAAGAATCGGATGACTTGGAAACTTGTTGGACAAAACTGCTTTGTTTCAAATGCGCTGATGGAAAGCTGGCCAATTCTGGCCTATCAGATGAGCTTAAGTGAAATAATGGATTTCCCCCGAAAACTTTGATCCGTTTTCCTATAGAAAGAAAATTAGCATTGATGTAGTGTGATGTAGGGAATCCGACAATTGCACTTAAGCCCTATTGAATAGACCGGTTCGTATAGGCGATTCAAAATATATCTAGTATACATATATATTTTTTTGCATTCAACTCAATGACACAAGAGCATTAGCATTCAAGCACCTGAAAAGCATCCAATCTATTTTTACAACACATAGTTTGACGCAAAGATTTTTGCCAAGATTTTCTGCAGTTAAATACAGATCAAGAGGATTTATTTGGCAACAATTTAAGATGGAAACGAATACAAAATGTGGCAACCCTGGCTGTAGAGAGGTCGTCAAGTCCTCAAAAAAATTTTGCGAGATATTCGTCTTCCTATAAAGGGTTTGTCAATTCCGTGGAAAACCTGGAGGCCTGTTTGCACATGTTGCGCACGATGTAGCTACATCGGGGCGTGAAAATACAGTGCACGCGATGGTTCGGGACGTGAAAAATCACCACTCATCGGGTACCTGTTTATAATTTCGCGTGGTTGAAATTAAATCGATGGTCTAGAAAGCCGATCTTTTGCTGCTGCAAGAAGCTCTCTATAAGGGAGACGTCGTTGTTGTTGAAGCTGTGATCGTTGGTATGATATGTGTTGCTGCGATCATTACTGTTGAATTTGCGGTTGAAAAATCTGATTCGGTTGTAGCAGTACGGCGCCAAAGAGCTTCGTTTCCTGATTATGACAATTCCACAAGTTAACAATAACATAAGTAGGCTCATTGCCCAAGTAACAATTTTAGTTTTACTCCAGCCTTAGAACACTCCTCCCGACTCTATTGTTCACCAACACCTCTTCTATACATCTCATAAGCCGAAATGTGTACAAAGTGGCCCACTCTTTAGACGGTTGTGGAAACAAATTAATAAATCCTGTACAAGACCATAAAGATTTAACAAATGTTCTAATGAAAGATGTTATGACCACTTGAGAACCTTCATAAAACCTATTGGCTGCCATCAAAACCAGCATAGGGCCAAATCGCCACAGCTGTCAAACTTCACGGTGATATCGTGGTTGGATTTTTGTTTTTGTTCTGCTTCTCTGCTCTTCTGATTCATTTAACAGTAAATAATAGCTCAGGAAAAAGTTCTAGTGTTGCGGGAAATTTTGTTTGATAGCAAAATATTCAGAACTAATTGAGTTTTTTACAGCCTATCATGCTCCAAATCAGAAGTGCATATTGATTTAATGGTAAATATTGGCACGATAAGAGCCGAAAATAAATGCGCCTCGGAGATTATGTGTGTTTACATCAATAAAAAAAGAAATTTGAACAAAAATATTCGATAAATTAATTATAAAGATTCCTGAAAATTTATGGAATTACATGATGTTATCTAAAAAATGACCAACTCTGGTCTACAGTTCATTTGCATTAAATTTTAAATTTGATGTAAATCTACGTTTCAATGATAACTTATATTTAAAAATGGCGATTTGAAGAATTCCAATCGCCATATTTCCAACAAGCCAATTTATTTTCGCAATGGCTACTATAAAACTTTTTGGTTGTTTGGTGACTTTCCTTAATGACAATTCGCCGATTAATGCATTTATCGGAGGCAAAAGGGTTTTCAAAATGCTTATTCAACTGACCATAAGATAATTTTAATGAGTCCTAAAACGGCATTTCAAAACAACATTTTACGAGTTCATAAAGTCAAAATAAAACCTTCGATAGGAGTAAAAGAAATTTTAGAAAACAAGGTTTTAAGATCATTGCAAAGAAGCTGTGTGGGTTCTCATAAACTTGACTAAAATTTGAAACCTATTGGCATCTTTTGGCGCCATAATAAAACCAAATTGATTTCTAGTTGCTGTCATTAAGCTTTAACTGAATAAAGCTGGATGGTTTTGGCAATGTTACTTAGGTGTGGTTGTATGGTGGTGTGCACCCATAAAAAATGCCTTCCCTTTTTACGCAATTATGTACCGTTTTCATTGGTGTCAATAACATCAAATTCAAATCATGCTAAGATAAACAAAACATTTGATAAGATATTACACATGCTAGTTTAAAATTATTTTCCAAGAAAAATATAATTACAAATATAAAAAGAAGACGAGGAGGCAATTATTATACTTAGCTAATTGTTAACCATAAGATAATGTGTTTTAGGTACCGGTTTGGGTTGAAATTAAACTAGTGAAACCTCAAGGTTTGTAATTTAAACGAACTATTATCAGCATCTCATAAAGTGTCGTTCCAGCTGACATCTCCGCCACACCAGCAGAGATCAGCCACTGTTATCAACCAATCTTCACGTGTAAAGGCGCTCATGTTGATTGCATGCATATAATTACCCAGGCCAATTACCGCCACAACCACTTTGTATGCCTTCGCACAAGCTTGCTCTTACAGTTCAACAGTTTGTCACAGTATATTAGTAGCAGCTTCCTCGGAGTAGCGCATATCCGGGCATTGTCTTATTGTTTTTTTTTCTTAAACTCTCGTGTCCGCGTTGGTTTGAGAATAATCAGAATATGTTTAACCGCCGTACATCGCAATATCAATATGAATATACCGATTTCGATGGCTGGTTGGGGCTCCTAGCTGGCTAATTGCTTCATCGTGAGTTGATGTGGTGAGTGGCTGAAGAAAAGCGCATCTGCCTTCTGGTCTGTAGTTCGGAAAAGTTATACCGTTGTCTCGCCTGGAACAGCCAATCGGGGTTTCTACATGCACGTGGCGTATGTATGCGGTCGATTTGCATTTGTTCCACAACGCCACATCGCATCAAATCCAAACAGGATCAGACTGGGGCATCGTCAGCTGCTGCTGCGTCTGATGCTGTTGTTGTTGTTATCGTTGCATAGAGCTCATTTATGGATCAACTCCGGCTTATAGTTGCGCTCGAGTGTTCTTATCCACACGTCGAGTATGCTCTCGACCTCAAAGTTCATCATCCACCGTAGACTCAAAGTATCCGAAACGTTTGGAATCGGGAGCGGTCTTCGGTGAAGGAGCATTCAGTTGACTTCGAGTGCTGTTGAATGAAGCTCAGATGCACTATTTGCATCTGTTCTGTATTTTGATGGAGTGTGAAATTGTTTATACTTTGCAATGGGGATAGCTAATGGTGGAAACACGGCTGGAGAAATCAACTCAAGTTTTCACGAATGTGTTGTGAACATAAATTATATTCGAGTTGAAATTCGGTATCTGTATGAAATAGAATTTCCCTTATATAAAGAAGGTATATTTCAGGTTTTGATCAATCCAAGGATGACATAATCTCCGCATGACTCCGCAAATACGCCGTGACCTCAATGGCCTTGAATTTTCGGAGTCAACCGATCATGTTTCTAAGCACTTGAAGGTTATAATCACTCTCAAAATAATCCAAGCTTTGTTGCTTCCTTTACCTGGTCAACATTAATCATTCGTTTGTATGAAAAGATAACCTTGAAGCGGTGGATGAAAAAAAAAACCATGGGAGAAAAGGGGGAGGATGCGGCGGGACGGCACTGCAAAATTGCGCCTCATCATATTTGCTAATGATTTTCATCATCATCATCACCATCCTCACAGTCGTCGATCACCATCACGGTTGTTTGGAGTTCTGACGTCAATTACCTCCTCAATCTCCTAGTAAGTACACAAATACGTACTCAGCCAGCAGGAATCAGGTACCACAGGGAGCTGGTAAAAGTATTCGTTTGCGCTGTTTCTAGCTGTTGATATTGCTCGTTGTAATTAGCATTGAGACGAGGTTCGATGATCGCTATCGCCTAATCTGCTGGCTCCAAACCATACTCGTTTGGTTGATCTTTGTTTTTTTCTTCTTCTGGCAATTGACAATTGATTTTGATTAACTCACGGTTGTGACGCGGTTTTTTCATTTGCGTAGCTGTGTTTACTTCCAATGACGAACCACAATTAGTTGTTCAGATAAATCAAATGGGTTTTTTTAGCAACTTTTTTTTTCTCTCTCGTATATTGCAAAGCGTGCAATAATGTACGTAACAAACATGAATGGTTTGTTTTTGAGGAAGTAACATCACCTTTGCCCGTCCGCCCATTCTAGACGCTTCTACTTCAAACGGGAAAGATCACTTCCCACCCCGTTGAAATAGCTAGCGTGCATCTAATGGTGATCAGTCCAATCATTATTGCCGTATAACGTTTTGTGCACAGTTAGAAGCCTCTCGGTGGACTGGTAAGTATGCTCGAACTAGCTGTTAAATATTTATAAAATGACGTTGCACTTCATCGCTTTCCGTTAATGGCAAGCAGATAGCTTACGTACGCAACGGAATCCTATCTCACAGACCGGACGGTTAGGGCTTGGTTGAGATTACTTTTTACTCAGTTTTTGGTAGAAATCTAATGGCGATCCTAAAAGGCATTCTTTTAGATTTTTGTTGTGATTGTTGTTGGTTGTATGCATTCAAAGCTTGTTCCATTTGTGAATTCTTGCTTAAGATTGAGTTTGGATGACTGCTCATTTTGTAGTTGCTACCCCATGATTGACCGCAAAATTGCACATAGATCTAAACGAATGAGGCATGCACTGAACACATTTTTTTCCGCTTTTACTCGTTTCGTAACTAGGGATTTTGTATGTAGAACAAATGCCTCGATAACTATAGGAAACATTCATATTGCTTGTCATCTGGCGAAATCTGTTATCATTACGCCTTTTTGCACAATAAGATTATATTCCAGTTGCATCACCCCCAAAGGGCATCTGGACAAACTTTCTTCCACACAATCGTTGATATGATTCTATCTGAACTGAGAAGAACTACTTGACACATGCTGACATCAGTATAGCAAAATTTGGTTCTACAAATGACAAGACTGAGAGATGGCCGCCGAGACCCGTTGAACTAGCATGAGAAAAGTATGTCGCAAAGAACTCTACAAGTAAAGGGTGTTTCGAGTAATATTTGGTTGACTTAATTTGACGCATTACCTTTCATCGTGCATTAAAGTTTTTTGCACACTTCTTATTTTGAAGATGTTTGCGTGTAGCATCATGCCTCTATTTTGAGATAAGCACTTCAGTTATCATAATGTCGTCGAAGGAAGAGAAGCAACGCATCAAAATTTTGCACGTGCATGGCGAAAATCTGAAACTACTCTCACGCCAAGTTGGCGAAATTGTTGAATGTGGCTAAATCAACTGTTACCAACGTATTAAAAGTGTTCGGTGAACGTTTGTCGACAGCCAGGATAGCTGGATCGGGGGGAAATCGAAAGCCGGAGGCCACAGCGACGACAAAAAGAGTTGCTGGTGTTTCGAGCGGAACCCCAACCTCTCCGTCCAAGATGTCGCAAAGAAACTGGGAGTAGTGCCTTCAACCATGGATAAAGCTGAAAAACGAGCTGGACTCCTAGAGGGTTTGAGCTGTTTAGTGGAATACCTGTAACTAGAAATTAGAAGAAAAATTAGTATTCTCCATTTAATTCCAACTACCTTTGCTTATCTTCGACAGATACGCGTATTTCGTCTACAATGTGCAGACTCTTTCAGTGTCTCGTACTAATAACTCGAGTTCAGCTGAACTGTCAACCTGCAAGAAAGTGGTGACTCCAGTGGTGACTCGTCAGCCAAAGCACGATCGCGAAAGTTGTACACGACGATACTGACGAAGTTTGATTGCGTGGTACACGACGATGAAACTTACGTCAAGGCAGACTTTCAACAGCTTCCTGCACAGGAAGTGCATACGGCAACTGGACGGGAAAAGGTGACATATATTTTCAAGCACATTAAACTGTCAAAGATCGCGAAGAAATATCTGTTGTGGCAGGCCGCCTGTACCTGTGGCTTTAAGAGCAACGCACTATGGGACGAAACGCCCAAAAACATGAACTTTTTACAATAACTCGTAAAAACGTGTTCGTAACCTTTTGGTGTCTTTAGATGAAAATTTTCAAAAAATATAACGCATTTAAAAGTGACAAATCTTAGTTCACAGCTTCACCACAGGCGCCGCTGCAAACTTGATTTTTTTTAAATAATGAGATAGAGAGTTAGTGTCTTCGGCAAAGTTGTAGATAATTTTAATACAAACAACATTGCTAATAACATCAACCTTCTATCTGGTCACTGTGCCGAGCTACGTGTTTTTTTTTAAATGGCGGGCCATGGAAACTAGTTTTTCATGATTATTTAATAAATGTGCAGTTTTAGGTCAAAGTAATGTACTACAAAGTTGTACAAATAATCAAAATATAAATTTTTTCTGTACTCACCTTACGTCTAAATCCTTTATGGGAGAAGTTATAGTAGCTTTATTGTGAATATACGTTTTTCATAGCCCTTTAGCTGGCTGGGATGCAAGTGGATGCACATGAAACCTCAAAGGGTTCAAAATATAGGATGTGTTATAGCATATTATGTTGGTTACATGTGTATCCATGATTATCCCCAAGGGTGAACCTGTATTCTATGAAGTAGCGAACATACCATTAAAACTATCATAAATGCTAATTTTCCCAATTGAGAACCCTATTATCGTGTAAAAACTCGTATGTTTTGTACATTTTTATAATTTTATGCATAACTGTTGCTATTGTAGAACATTATTATAAAAACGTATATTTTTCACAATAAAGCTACTATAACTTCTCCCATAAAGGATTTAGACGTAAGGTGAGTACAGAGAAAATTTATATTTTAATTATTTGTACAACTTTGTAGAACATTATTTTGACCTAAAACTGCACATTTATTAAATAATCACGAAAAACTAGTTTCCATGGCTCGCCATTTAAAAACAACACGTAGCTCGGCACAGTGACCAGATAGAAGGTTGATGTTATTAGCAATGTTGTTTGTATTAAAATTATCTACAACTTTGCCTAAGATACTAACTCTCTATCTCTGCGAACTAAGATTTGTCACCTCTAAATGCGTTATATTTTTTGAAAATTTTCATCTGAAGACACTAAAAGGTTACAAACACGTTTTTACGAGTTATTGTAAAAAGTTCATGTTTTTGGCGTTTCGTCCCACAGTGCAACGTTCGCATTGCGACCGGAGCCGTCAACTTGGAAATTTATCTGAGCGAATGCCTACAAAAGCGTCTACTACCTCTCCTGAAGCGACACAATTGTTCCGTTCTACTCTGGCCGGATTTGGCATCTTGCCATTACGGAAAAAAGACCATGGAGTGGTATGCTGCCAACAACGTTCAAGTGTTTTGCAAGGACAAGAGCACTCCCTACACGCCAGAGCTCGGCCATCGTCAAGCGGAATCTTAAGAAGACTCAAAAAGCTGTTGTGAGCGAGAAACAGTTCAAGGAAAACTGGCGTTCTGCGGCGAATAAAGTAGACAAGGAGACTGTACAGAATCTTATGGCAGGTGTTAAACGAAGAACCCGGCAATTTGCATTTGATGAAAAGGTAGTTTAGGTGACTATTTCTTCCTGTATTCTGTATTAAATGAACTTGAAGAAGAAAAAGAATTTGACTTATTACTGAAAACTTTGATCGACTCACACACATTGCTGTTTGACCAAATTTTGATCGGAACACCCTTTAGTATGGACTGAAATGTGGCTATGTTCCAGCTTGTCTGACAAAATAACTGCATATTATGTCCCTTTGCGATTTTTTATTGGTGCAGAAAATTGAATAGTAAATTATCCATAATAGGGTTTATGCCCCTTGACTCAGTCTAATAGGCAGCGCTCGATTACATTTACTTTGACAAGTTTACAAGGACGCTGGATGTTTTGAATTACGAATTGTTTAAAAAATTACTTTCCACAGACGAAAACTATCAACGGATATGGATGTAATGTTGGCCAAGAAACTACATATTGGGTCTTTTTATGGATGCAGTTTTGTCTCACAATTAAGGATTCTTGTTGAAATCAATATGTGTCAAGTTAAATTTTATTTTTTATTGTTTTTCTAAATTAAACGACTTGAAAATAGTTAAATAACTCTAAAATATTATTATCATTTTAAACTTTTTCGCTTCCTCTCTATTTTTGTTGTTGGTTCAGTTTTATTTGAGTTTTTATTCTATTTATATTTGTTATTAATCTGACTGTAGTCTACGTGCATGGGTGTAGGTATAAAGCTATTACTTGAACAGCGTACCTGATTTATTTGAACGAAAGGTGCTGCAAACAATCTACGGGGAAGTGCAGAAACAAGACGGAAGTGGAGGAGGAGAATGAACCACGAATTGCATCAATTGCTAGGAGAACCTCCCATCGTACCCGTCGCTAAAATCGGTTGACTATGATGGGCTGGCCATGTCGTTAGAATGTCGGAAAACGAACCGACGGGTACAAGATTGAAGAGTCGCGCAACGAGCAAGGTGGACCGATCAATCAGAAGGCGACCTGCGGACTCTCCGCAGACAGCGAGGTTGGTGAGGTACAGCCATGGACCGATTACAATGGAAACAGCTTCTGTGTATAGCAGAGGCCAAACCGGCCTTGGTCTGATTGGTTAGGTAAGTTGTGCAGCGTACCTGAAGCAGTCAATTTTCTATAAAACGTTTAGAAGTTACTCAAAAAAAAATAGTTTTACAACCAACGAAAATGTTTGGATGCATGAAATCAGTGGTTCAAAGGACCCGAAGGAAATCAGATGAAATTTGTAACTAGAAAATAAGAAGGAAGACTAGTAAGTTCCATTTAATTCCAACTACCGTTATTGCTTATCTGCATCTGCCAAGATAAGCAATGAAGGTAGTTGGACTTAAATGGAAATTACTTGTCTTTCTTCTCATTTTGAGTTTCAAGTATTCCACTAAAAAGCTCAAAGCCTGCAGCATTCGATGAAATCTGGTCAACAGCAAAGACGCGGACCTCGGGGCCTTCCTATTGCTCGGAAGTCAATGCGGGAAAGAAGTTCAGTTGCGTCGATTTCGCAGTTAAAAATTTTTGCAACGAGAGTAGCTTGCTGTATTTTTTTGGCGTTGCTTCGGAAAATCGAGTCCTAGAAGCTGACATGGCTGGAGATACGGAAAAAGAATAGGAGAATCACGCCAGGGTAGACTTCTCAGCGTAATGCGTATAAATTTACGTTGATTTCGTTCAATAATGCCGTCCCATGACTGGTGATAAGGAGTCCATATTATTGAAGCATTTTCGAGCATCGGTCGTAGCAGTGCACAGTAGAGTGTTTTGAAACAGTGAGGATCGGTGAATTCACGAGAAATTTTCGTGATGAATCCCAATTGATGTGACGCTTTTGAAATCACTTTGCAAATGCGCCGATTGAAAGGGCAGCCCTAAGTTTGCACCTTCGAACTGAAGTAATCTATATTTTTTTAAATGACTTTCTGTCTATTTGTCTGTCTAACCCTTATAGACTCGGAAACTGCTGAACCGATCGGTATGAAAATTTGTATGCAGAGGTTTTTTGGAACTGGGAAAGGTTTTTATGATGGTTCGAGATCCCTCTCTTTTCTGGAATGGGAAGCTCCAATACAAATGAAACACATTTTTTTTTGCATAACTCAAGAACTAGTCAAGCAAAAAGACACCAATTTGGCATGTGTTGCTTTTGGGAATTTTTCACAGAATTTTTTCTATGGTGGTTCGAGACCCCTTCTTATCAAGCAAATGGAATCAAATTTGGCATGTGGGAATTTCCGAAAGGAAGGAATGTTTGTATAGTGGTTCGAGACCCTCCCCACCTCTGGAAGAGAGGGCTCGTATTTTGAATGAGGATTTTGCCGTGCACAACGACTAGTGACACCAATCCCAGTGGAGTGAAAATGCTCATTACCACTTGAAGTAACTGTTTCTTCGTTGGTATGACATCTCCCTGATGTAATAACACCAGTTCCTTCCGAAAAAGTCCGTTGAATGCAAATTCATCCGTATCTGGCAACCAGTTCATTCCGAGAACACGTTCCAAAGTTGCAGAGGTATGCACCTTGAAGCATTTCACTGATTCTCTTCCAGTTCCGTACACAGAAAAAAATTATTAATTTTAACAAGCGCGTAAAATTTCCTCTGATGTAATTCCAAGCCAAAGAGCGTAAACAGTGATTTTGTTTGCAATCTTTCATAAAACAGGCTTGATTCAGGCGTTATCTGGCTTAAATTTACATGAAATATCCCATTATTTTCTGCCAAATCTGGCATTCCCTTTATGTGCATTAGATAACGCAGAAAATTCAGTGTTTCTTTTTATCTGTGTATGTGCAAACCAGCCTGAGCGTTAATCATCTTCAGCTGCAGCGCGAGATCCATAGCTTCCTCGATCGTGTTCAGACTATCCAAATAGTCGTCCACATAATGGTTGTGGATGATGGCGGCAGCCGGCTTCGGGTATTCAGCTTCGAAATCCTTTGCATTTTGGTTTTTAAAGAACTCTTTTTAATGTAATGTAAAGTTCCAACGTCCATCACGTATAAATCAGGGGTTTTTCTTGGACAATCTCGAAACAGGAACCGTAGTGCCTGCTTGTCTTCCGGTCTGATTTCGAACTGGTGGAACATCTCTTTAACGTCGCCGCTGATTGCAATTTGGCGTTGACGATATCGAGACAGAACAGACGGAAGGGGTGTCAACAGATCAGGTCCCACAAGTAGAGCAGAATTAAGAGATTATCACAACGACTCCCAGGGGTAAGTAACACATTTTATTGGGATCCAAACCGAACATCTCTTCCTGGGTAATTTCGATTAGCTGCTTCTTCACATTCTTATACAGATCAAGTTTCTGTACTAGCCAACGTTCCAACGATCGAAGCCTTTGCTCTGCCATCGGGTTGTATCCGGAAACTCAACGTGGCCATATCTCCATGAAATTCCTGTTTGGAATCGTCCTGAAGCAAGACGACTCGTCGTATCTTCCAGAACATTCCTGGATCGCTTTTCGTTGGATTCTTTCAGCATAGGAACAACAGCTACCCCAACGTTTTCAACCGAGACAACGTCCTTCACAAGACTGTGCAACTTTTCATCGGAACTACGTGTTTCTTTGTACAGATGAAGTTTACATTGGTTTAACGGGGTACCTTCACCGGCAATTTAGCCATACACTGTCCATCCTAACCTGGTTTTGGTTGCTGCCGGTTGGTCGGCTTTACCTTCACGAGTTTTGAGCGGAGTTTTCAGATACATATCGTTCAGACCAATAATAATAGTCGGTGTTGCTGTACAGTATTTCTCAGGCATACCATAGAGATATGGAAACTGTTTGGGCATACTATCGAAAGGTAGACTTTGTTTGGGAAGGCAAAATTTTTCTACGATGTGAACTGTGTTCAGTACGTACCGATTCAAAGATCCTCGACCTGAAGTTTCAAGTCGAACCAATTGCGAGTTGTCCTCACAACGTTTCACGTCACTAGTTCTTTGCCAGCAGAGCGGATAAACAATCCCTTTGATTCGCAAACTCACGTGCGACTCGAGCTTCGACCAATGTAGAAGAAGACCCTTCATCCTGTACAGCTGTACCTTTTGTTTGAAGAGCACCCAATCTAGCTCAATATTAGCTGGTAATTTACCCACTGGCTCTTATAGCAATGCTGGATTTGCAAAGTGGACCTACTGCTCAGCTGCACGCAGATGCCCGCATAGATTTTGGCAGGCAAGCCCGAAGGATACCGACGTCTTCAATTTATCTAATTTTGGAGCCTACCTATTGATGAAGAGAGTTAAGATCAAATCGGGACTCCCATAGAGTGTCTGATGAGTTCTTATGATCATCGGAACTGACGCGGGTTCCAACAGAAGACTTCTCACAGATTTGAGGGCATTCCTTTTGAGACTTCACTGCAATCGCATCAAATTCTCCCCATGAGAGAAGCCGCATAGCTGAGTTTTGTTCTGATACAGCTAACGAACAACCACCAGTGGACAGGATCGGCCGAAAAGACGGGAAGTTCTCTGGGCAAATGTCTATTTTTCGGGTACAGCATGATCTGGTAGATGTTTGAACTACTTTTTTTGTCAAGAAAAAACAAACTTATTCCGAAAAACAACCATGAACGTGCCAGTTCTATTAAATTTTCATTCATTTCATTCATCCATAAATTAATCGCCAATGATCCTTAGAAGGTTTGAAAAATGAACCACAAACTTCTATACATTTTAATCTGCATGCAAACAATTTTGTGCATTTAAAATAAAAAGTATGATCCATTTTTGTGCATTTAAAATAAAAAGTTATTCCAATTTTATGACTATTTTTTTAAAATTTTGTATATCGGGAAATAGATCCTTGACTGAGCTACTACTCAGATTTATTAACGTGTAGCTTTGCGGCTTACCTATTGCCACAAAAGAAGGATCGCATTGAAGAAGATTTGCAATTTTTCAGAATGCTGACGTTCTTTTGCGATCTCACGTTCTTTTACAACAGCAACATGCGACACATGTTGCCCAAAAAAATTAGTAAAAAGCACTTGCCAAATTTAAACCCTACTTTTTATCTTTCTAGAAACTTGCTGTTTAGAAGAGATTTTAAAGAAAATTTAAGAGATATGACATGACAAACAGGTTCAGAATTGCGCAAAATCGAGCTTTTTACAAAACTGTTTGACCCCCTGGCGAGTGAAGAGGCCAACAATTCGAGGTGATGAAAGTGTCATTCTCATTTCTACACCACTTTCGATCAATCAAGCACAAAAAAAAATCAATTTCAGAAGACCTCATGTTAATGGCGGCGTGGTTTGACAGAGAATTACTCAGATACCATTTTGATTTCAGCTATTATCTTTTATCAAATTATTTATTACCATTGCCTGATTTTATTATAATATTTTATCATTTTTTAACATACCTTATGTGAGCAACGTTATTTGTGGAATGCATAACTATGAATATCACCTGCATATTTGAATAAGAAATTTATTTTATCTTTTTCTTTCGTATTGTTTCAAGCTAATTGCTTTCGCAATTATCTCATTGCTTGCTATCAACTTAGTATTTTAAATGTACTTCCACAGTAATTAATTGAGTACTGTCGATACCAGATACCGTTTTCTGCCGTATTCTAACGGAACTACCAATACTTTCTCTTCACAACTTTGTTGCTGTCCACTCCTAAAGCTTCATGGTGATGAAAAATTATTTCCTTCTCAAACAACGTCAACAAAGGAATGAGTTGAACGAGATGAGAAAATAAATTCAATTAAACCCATCTTTCGTCGAATTGTGTATGTGCCGACTTTTTACAAACATTAATTACGTCTTGATTAAAATGCATAATTTCTAAGTCCTTCATCCTGAAGAAAAATTCCTAGACCAGACCGGGAATCGAACCCAGTGTTCTCCAGCATGGTATTGCTTAGTAGCTGCGACTTCACCCACTGAGCTAAGGGAGGTCCCAATTTTGTTTTTTTTACTAAAAGAATCATTTCAATTAATAGCGTGAGAATATGATATCATATTGATTACATATTTTGAAACAATCTTCATAAATTTGCTCTTATTTCAAGTATTATTATCAAGATGATCTCAATTATTATAAAATAAGAGCTATTATTATTATTTCCAATGAGTATTTTTATGTTATTCTGTTTGTTAATATGGCTGTTATTTCAGCCTAAATGATAACATATTCCGTAACCAAACAATGATTACCTGGTACTAGAATTGGTTATCTGTTTGGTATAATCCTTTGCTCGGGTCTCAAATTCCACTGCATTCTAGGCAGACTTCCTAACTCGTAGAAGAGGTGGGGATTGGGTAAGAGGCATCAATCCCTGCTGTCCCTGGTCACCCTCGATACAACAAACAACTTTCATAAAACGACGCTTCATCACCACCAGATAACTGGTTTAGATCTCAGGTGTGATTCAACACGAGACTGAGCTTAAGAAATGGATCTAAATTCACTTAACACTTGACGCGACTTTGTAGAGCACAACTTGTTCCATTTCTGCATTCTTGCATATGACAAAGTGTCGCAATGCACACTGGGCCAGGAGCCTTAAATAGCAAGACAAAACCTCTAGCGCTTTGTGAATGCATTTTATCGAGATAATTGATTCAACATTGTTGCTCACAATTTGGTAATAAAAATTAGTTCCAATTTTCACCGCTAGGTAGTCGCTGCAATACTAACATTCTTTTGTCGCCTTCTAGAGGTTTGACATTTTCGGAAAAGTGGCAGAACATAAAAGAATGAATAAGAAGGTTTGTCGAAGATATCAAATATTGCCCAAGATTCAAATAACAAAGTTACAATTAGTTATGTAAAATTTTACTGAAATTGAGTTTTTTAATTTGCGTATGTTTTGGAAGAGTTCTCATAGTTTTGGGACAAAACTAGCGAAATATTAGCCAAAATATAGAAAAATATCATGAATTTCAAAATCAGTTTTATCAAAATATTGCAGGTTTTTGCATAAAACTACCAAAGTTTCAAAAAGTACCATATGTATGTGACAATTAATTTCTGAAATTATGCCCAATATATATTTTGGTATGTGTGAGGTATCTGGATTAATCATTACTAATATTTTTGCTCTAGCAACTACCTTTTATCTTATATTCCCATTATTTCAACAGGTTTCGAACGGATACAGGAAATTTATTTTTACCAGTTTGAGGAAACTGTTTTTGTCGTGTCATCACGAGATCAGGAGTTAGCAAAAGTCTTTTAATTACATCTTCGATGTTCGCCAGGCGACTGAATTGTCGAGAATGGTGCTCTCTACATTTTCTGATAGATTTGCTTCTTCCGACAAGAGTCCAAGAGGAAATTCTCAATGACTAATCCATGTACCAAGATCCTGTGAACTGAAGGCGAAAGGGGATAATAATAATAATAATGGACATTTAACTTTCTAGTTTCTTCTGCGTAGGTTTTGAATGATCTGACGTTGATTTCGAAATTCGATGATAGCGCACAAAGAAGTGTAGTGACTCGACGAGCGATATCCACCTCAAGTCCTATAGTTCTTGCTGTTGTTTCTGGATCTTGAAAAAATCGCCTGGCAATGTTACCATCATATGTGTTACCTGTTGAAAAAATACCAACGTGAAGGGATCTACCTCTCAATAAAGAAGAAACAAGCTGTTACCTTTGGATGGCAAAGGTTCACTTATTCTCAGCCCAATCTTCTTAAACTCTTCTTTAACTGATCGTTGCCGTTCTAGAAAGGTTTTGTTGCTTTTATTTATACGCCATTTTTTAAAGTGGAATTCTGTACGCAACATGAACCAGAAGCTCCATACTTCTTATGTAAATATGCAGAACATGAATGGCCACGGTAATATAATTTCATATAAAACTAGTACAAAAAACGTAAATTTCAGTAAAATTTAAATAAATTAATTGTAACTTTGTTATTTGAAAACATAGAACTTTAATACATTGGGCAAACTTCCTCATTCTTTTATGTTCTGCATTTGCTTTGCTGAAAACATCAAACCTCTAGAAGGCGTAATAAGAATGTTAGTATCGCAGCGTCACCCTAGCGGTGAAGATTGGATCTATTTTTTATTACAAAATTGTGGCGCAGAAAAAACTGAGCAGCAATGTTGAAGGAAATATCTTGATAAAACACATTCTCAAAGTGCTAGAGGTTTTGTCGTGCATATTTCGGCTCCTGGACAATTGTGCAATGTACTCTCAGACCTTCGAAGTATATTTTCTATAATATTTAGACATTAGTTTTTAACAGATTGTGTTATTTGTCATTAGCGTAAATCATCCACATGAATAAGTGTTAAACCAAAATATAAGCGACTTGACGAAAAATTGGTTGAATTCATAGATTTGATGGGCTTTTTGTGTATGTGTTTACGTGTGTTATTACAGGGTATCAATTAAATCTGTCCCTTTCAATGAATAGAGCTCCCAGATAAAAGTTGATTCTTGATAATTGATAATGTTTCAAAGAAAATATATATTTATCAATATGAGGCTTTCTGGGGTGGACAATAATGTTGCCAGAACCAAGATGGGTATTGATAGTTCTGTTAGTGTACGGTAGCCTATGAAAATTGCATAGATGTAGTTGGAAATTAACCGGAGGGCTAAAACCTGTACACGTTAAATTTCGGACATCAAAATAATGGCTGCATAAAAAAAACTATAATTCAACAACACCGATTATTTTTTTCACAATAATAGAGTAATACGTACATTTGAAACAGTTGATAAAGCTGTTAATCCTTATTTTTGTTAAAATTCTCGAACTAGTTGTGGTTCACCCGCCATCAGGTTCCGCTCGGTATCCTCAGATACGACAGCCGTGACGATTTTCCATCTTCTCTAGAAATCATCGGTACCATTTGCTTTCTTCTTAGTTTTGAAGAGTTTCCGCTTAACTAGAGCTCAGAACTTCTCTATTGAGGGAAGTTCTGGACAGTATGGAATGTAGGCCGACAAATGTTTTATCCCATAAAAAGCGTATTCATTTTATACATTACTGCTTCTTTGATTATTCAGAACTTGAAAATGCACTGCAATTTTTTTTTGATGATTGGCACAAAAGAATCCAAGTAACATTTCCAAAATCATCCAGCTTTATTAAGTTTTATTAATGTTTTATGACAGCCACTAGAAATCAATGTGGTTTTATTATGGCAGTAAATGTGCCATTAGGTTTCAAATTTTGGTCAGGTTTATGAGAACATACACAGCTTATTTACAACGATCTTTAAGCCTTGTATTCTAAAGTTCCTTTTACTCCTATCAAAGGTGTTATGTTGACTTTATGAACTCGTTAAATGCTGTTTTGAAATGCCGTTTTAGGGCTGATTCGAATTATCTTATTTTGGTCAGTTGAAAAAGCATTTTAAAACCATTTTGCCTCTAGTAAATGCTTTAAACGGCAAACTGGCATTGAGGAAAGTCACCTAATGATTACATAGTTTTATAGTAGCCATTGTTAAGATAAATTGATTTTTGGCAAATCACTGATTTCTTCAAATCGCAATACTGAAATATATGAAATAATTGAAATAAGGAAAATTAAATCCAACCAAATTTTATACGTAATGCACATGAAATGCAGATCATAGACCAATTGTGGACCAATTTTCAGGAAATTAATGATTAATCTATCGAATATATTTGTTTCAATTTTGTTATTGTTGATGAAAACTTGCAAAATCTTCGAGGCGCATTTATTTTCGCACCTTACCGAGCCAATATTCACCATAAAATTAAATGCGCATATGATTTGGAACATGATAAGCCATAAAAAAAAACTCAACTTGTCGTGGATGTTTCGATTTCAAACAAAATTTTAAACAACACTAGAACTCTTTTCTTAGATTATATTTAATGTTAAATGAATCAAAAGAGGTGAGAATCGAGCAAAGCAGAACAACAAAAACCAACCTCGATATCACCGTGAAGTTTGACAGCTGTGTCCATTTGGCCCTATGCTGGTTTTGATGGTAACCAATAGGTTTTATGAAGGTTCTCAAGTCTTAACATCTTTCACTTAAACATTTCCAAAATCTTAATGATCTCGTAAAGGTTTTATTAATTTGTTTTCACAACCATCTATGGAGTGGGCAACTTTGTACACATTTTGGCTTTAAAGTTGCACAGAGGAGGTGTTTGTGGACAAAACAGTTTTAAAAGTAGTTTTTTCAAGGAAACCCGGAGGAGTGCTATTCGGCTAAAATAAAACTTAAATCATTACATGTGAATACCTTATTTTTTGATTAAACAATATTTAATATTATTGGAAAATAACAATTGAGTTACATACACATGATCAAATAGAAGTTTTCCAAAACATTGTTCAAATAGTGGTACAAAAGCGATGTAAGATTTTAACCAAACGTTTCATTTTGTTGTTGTTATTGTTTAATTCAGTAAATAATCAACTTATATTAAAACAACGATTGGTGATAGTAAGAACGACGGAAATTAAGTCTTCACTCTGAATTGATCATTCTTTGACTGATTACGTCTTGCAGATTTCTAATGAAGGTTTCACCTTCTGCCTATCAAAGGTTTGGCTCTTCGAAACGCTTTTTTAAGTAGAATTTAAATTAATTCACACATCATCCTTAGTTGCTAATTTCCATTTCCAAAAACTGCGTCATGCAGTGATTTTGTTTTAATCTAACCACCTTCAAAAAAATGTGAAAACGATGCGAAAAGATGTCGGACGTTCTGTCCTGTTCTTCCACCGCCCGCAATCACCATATAGGCCTACGAACCATACACCATCTTTCTCACGTTTCAACATACTTCACCGATCGTCATTTGATATCCCGCACACACGCTAGTAACGTAACGCGATTTTAACGGGCTCGTAAGCTGTCATGGGATATCTGCCTCGCGGCTAGAAGGCGGCGGCGAAGGCGGCGCAACGATATGGCTGCGTATTTCGCTATTATTGTTGTCGATATCGGCTCGAGGAACGTGTTTGCCAACTTGTTTTAACTGCCGACTGGCTAGCGCAGCCGAGACAGCTCGGTGGCCGTGGTGGCAGATTCGGTTCTTATTCGAACTAACTTCCTTGTGTGGGTCGTTCCCCTCCGACGGATGCCGCAAATTCTGACCGAATTTGATATATATTTTTTTCCCTCTACTAGGCAACACGTGGCCGAAAGTCAATATCGGATGATGTGTTTGTGCTGGAGCGTGGAAGCTTGGCTGGTGAAAATGCCGGTTTGAAATCGTAAATTAATATTCCGGCATGCAGCGACGTTTGTCGGACCTTTGTATTTTGATTTTGAGTGGTTTGTTTTGATCAACTTATCTATACGGAACTGATTAATTGTTTGATCGCAGTGTTTACCGAGTCCTTGACTTTGTTAGATTTAATCTGGTTTACTTCCCGTTGTTTCAGTTCGGTGCTTTTAATGGACGTCAAATAATATGGTTGTGAGTCATGGTAAACATCAACAGGTAGCTGAGGGACGAATCGTAAATCTGCTTCGAATTCATGATTCATGAAAGAATAGTATCAAACATGTAAAGCAAGTACAACCAAATATTTTTTCAAAAATTCTAGACCAAACCGGACATTGGTCTCGCTTTGTAGCAGCACCTGCGCCTACTGTGCCTACGATGAAACCAGTTTAAATTCAGCATAAAAAGGTCAATACACTCTTTCTTTGCAGAAAGTTTGCTGACCATGGTCACATGTTGGACTGGTTTTCCAGACACATTGGTTCAAGGATGTTCCCGTTCTTCCCTTCAATCGATTGGCTCTAGCTACGAGAAATATAACCGGTGGGTAAAACTTGTTTCGAGAAAGCTTTTATGTTCCTCCTCTGCATTGACTTGGTATCAATATGGGATTCATTTTGAGCTTGAAATGGTGGAATTCAGATGAGTAGAATGGCTCGCTGGTGGCTTATTAATTTACGACATATTTAAATTTTCATTTATTTTTGAATTTCTTGATTTTCGAGATTTTTAGCCTTGGGCTGGTTCATCTCCCGTTGTTGTCATTCAAATGTCTTTTAGGTATTTTCGTAACTTGTCCGTAGGTGAGATTCGAACTCATGACTTTGGCGTAAGAGGTAGCTCCCCCCCCCTCGGAAATTTTAAATTATTTTCGCATCAAAGCATTTGACGATAAACCGTTACAGGTATACCTCGATAGTACGTACATCAACTTCATCGCTTCAAATCGAAATTGCATAAAAACTACTAATTACACTAGAAAACTAGTATAACCAAAAGAAACAACAGAAGTTTTTTTTTCTTTTGGTCTTATTAGATTTCAGATGCAATTGCAATTGAAGTGAGAAAGTTGATGTACGTACTATCGAGGTATACCTGTATTTCAAAACTATGCATTTTTCAGACGCGATCTGAAAAATGAATCGTAATTTTTTCAAGCTTGAAATTGAAAATGCACAGTGGTCCGGAATGTGAATTCAGCTGGAAAGATACATTTTCAGCCTTAGTTTAAAGTTTTGGAGCAAAATTGTTTTGCACCAAGTTGTTTCTAATAACAAGGTGCTTCTTTTGGTGTGAATGAAAACTAGGGTGGTCCTTATTTTTATTTGCAGAAATAAAGGCATGCATTATTCAGAAAAAATTAAGAATGAATAGTTTCAAGCAATTTTGATGGTATAACTTTTCTGATAAGGAAATACGAAACCAGAAAAATATTCAAGATTATTTTAGGCACCATCCCGATGTAATGAAAAATTCTAGACTTTTTGCACTTCAATGTGTGAGTGCATTTGCAATAATAAGCATTCTGATTAATTTTCAACTATAGCGATTGACTAAAAACAGAAATTCTTGCGTTCAAAAAAGCAAAAAGTGGTATTCTGTCAATTGGACATAAACATGAGAAGTGTGAATAAGTTTTGAAAAAAATCTTAGACTTCTGATTTTAGGTGGAAAAATGTATTGTGTGAAAAAGCTTGACGGAATGGGTCATTGTTTTTAATAATCTTGAAGAAATGTGCAGTTCTTTCGAAAGATACCTTCTTTTGATTCTTTGAGCAAAGGTCTTTTATGACGATACATATTCCTGTATTCAAAAGCAAACTTCTAAATCAAGCGCTTGGCCGGTTTATTACTCTTATTTGAGATTTTTACTTCTTTCAAACATAAGCGGTTCTTTGGGAATTTTCCATGACATGTAGGCTTTTTCCGAATGCTTTCAGAAGTAAAACATTAACATAAGTACACCAATGAGCTGGTGACATCAATGTTAGCTGCTTATTTCGACAGAAATCGAAGAACTGCTGCTAAAACTATTAAAAATAAAAACATATTCGTTATTATTTTAAATTTCGCACTTGACAATCTAAACGACTTTGTAAAAGTAATTACTGCCAACTTGGGGTTAGATGGAAATTTAAAATATGATTTGATTTAGACCATTCTTTTCCCATATTCGTTGTTAAACATATATGACACCTAAATTATTAAACACGATATAATATACATTGTTCACCAAATAATATATTGCTTTAATCTCTTAAGTTCCTGGAAGATTGATTTGGGGGAAAACTAAAATATCAGGCTTCCAGCAAGAGAGCTGCATTGTGAAGTATCTTCTCCCCAAATTTATATTCGGCCAAACGTCGAATCGATCAAACATCCAATCGGCCAAACGTTCATTCGGCCAAACATCCATTCGGTCAAACGTCCTTATGCCAAACGCCCTTTCAGCCAACATCCTTATACCAAACGTCCGTATGCCGAACGTCTTTACACCAAACAGGGTATCATCCAATACTCCCTTTTTTGATCTGATTAGTTGAAAAAATAACGAGTACGAGTTTTAAAATTTAAGACGTAACTTGCTTTGCATTTAACAATTGTTACTTGTTTGAGTATCGTACAATCCTTTCTTTATTGATTGGATACATTATATTGCTTATCACTTGAGTTATGACTATAGTTGTAGGGTTCTTTTTTTCATTTTTATGGAATTTCAATCAAAACGAGACCGAAAAACTCAAATTTTCACATAATCTCCTATATGGAAGGACAGTTATACATTGAAAAATACCTGAAGAAATTATGTATTGCAGTTCATTATGTTTTGCTGGGGGTTTCGTCGAGTTTTGACAAAATTTTGATAGTTTCCAGTACAGTGGAAAGCACAACAGTGATAGTGCGATATTGTCTATTTATTGCTAACGCAATTAATGTCATTTCTTAAAACTTGTCAATATCAGATCTGCATAACATTCGTTCTCAAGTAACATTTCCAAAACCATCCAGCTTCATAAAGTTTAATGAAAACCACTAGAAATCAATTTGGTTTTATTATGGTACCAAGAGGTGCTAGTAGGTTCTATATATAAGTACCTACTCAGATTGTTTACAACAATCTTAAAACTTCGTTTTCTCAAATTCCTTTTATTTCCACCATATGTTTTAATTTGACTTTATGAGCTTGTGAAATACTGGTTTGAAACTGCGTTTTAGGACTCATTCATTATATCTTATAATGGTTAGTGGAAAAGGCATTTTAAATCCAATTTTCCTCCAGTGAATGCATTAATCGGCAAATTAGCATTCAGGGGAAGTCATCGTAAGCAACTACTCAAGTAGACGTTTCTAAATAACTTCACGTTTTAGGGGAGATTAAGAGATCCTCGTGATCCATAAAAAAATATATAGGGTTAAGAACTATTCTGGCATTAAATGATTTTCTTCGTCTTGAGGAGTTTTGTTGGCCAAATTTGCTTCTGTTGGCCAAATTGTTAAAATATTCTTCGTATACAAGTACATCTTTTGGAGTTTCAGATAATTTACCCAGTAATCAACCCTCACAACCAAATTATAACCTTGGCAGAGAGAATTATTCTGTGTCGAAGTAATGTTTAACCCCAGGGATAATACAAAAATCGTGATGGAAGAAAAAGATGAGATGGTTGCCCAAGTAACAAGGTATAACACCCTAACGACATCCATAAATCCCTGTTCAATGTATATTTGTTTTGATTGTTTCCCCCAAGACCTCACAAAGGCTTAAATGTGCCTTGTTGGCCCACCCTGTTAGAGGTTGCGGAGGGTATATTATAGAGGCTGTTCTAGATTGGATTAAAATATAAAGATTTTATTATGACCGAATTAAAAACTAATTATAAATCATAGAATCTTAGAGGATTTGGGCTGTTTAGCGGAATAGCTGTAACTAGTAATGAGAAGAAAAATTACTATTTTCCATTTAATTCCAATTACCTTTGCTTATCTTGACAGATACGCGTATTTCATCGACAATGTGCAGACTTCTGCAGTGTCTCGTACAAATAACTCGACTTCGATTCGAGATACAAGTCGAGTTATTATAACGAGACACGAGAAGAAGTCTGCACATTGAAGACGAAATACGTGTAACACTTTGCGGAGCCAATATTGAATATTTTAATTTACAATGTATTATTTTTCGATTTAAGTAATGTGGGATGCCAATTACTCGTGGTTAGCTCGAGGTTAATGCGTCCCACTATGGCTTGGAAGAGGCTAGGCAGGTAATTTATTTCAGGTATTAGTTGCTGCTTCTGGTTGCGACATCTACCAAATCATCGGTCCCTGTAGTTCTTTTAAGAAACTAAGTCGCAGATGGGTGACCACAACTTGCTGTGCAGGTACAAGTAGCACGGAAATAAAAGGATTGCATAACTGGGACACAATGGCAGGGAATTTACTAGAGTGGAAGGAAGGGAGGGTGATGACATTCCACTCTTGGATCAGACAAACAAAGGAATTCGTAAATCACTTGAATGTAGGGAAGATCATGCATTTCCAAAACATCTCTTACCTCGTGGAAGGGTTGTTTACCTCGGGTGGCTAGGATATCCAATAGTCGTGCTCTGGAGGCATCATTTTCTGGGCAATACCAAATTAGATAAGCTTATTGAATTCCATCAATTATCAGGAAATTAATTAATGATTAATTTATCGAATATATATGTATAAATTTTGTATTTGTTGTTGTTAACTCGCGTATTTTCCATGACGCATTTATTTTCGGCTCTTATCGTGCCAATATTCACCATCAAATTAAATGCGCATTTGATTTGGAGCATGATACGCTGTAAACAACTGGATATTTTGCTATCTAACAAAATTTCCCGCAACACTAAAACCTTTTTCTTAGATATTTTTACCTGCTAAATGAATCAGAAGAGAAGATAATCGAGCAAAGCAGAACAACAAAAACCAATCACGATATCTCATTGAAGTTTGACAGCTGTGTCCGTTTGGCCGTATGCTGGTTTTCATGGCAACCAAGAGGTTTTATGAATGTTCTCCAGTGGTCATAACATATTTCACCAGAAAATTTTCAAAATCTTTATCTATGTATATAAAAATGAATTTCTGTCTGTCTGTCTGTCTGAACCTTAATCACTCGAAAACTACTGAACCAATCCTGAAATTTTGTTTAAAGAGACCCCTTTTCTCTCTGGAAAGAGGGGCTCTCATCCAAATGAGACATAAACTTCTGCATAACTCGAGAGGTAATCGAGCAAACGGAACCAAATCCGGCATGTGGGGGCTTTTGAAATCAAAAAATGTTTCGATGATGGTTCGAAACACTTCCGCCTTCTAAAAGAGGGGAGGCTTCCATACAAATGAAACATAAATTTCTGCATAACTCGAGAAATAATTAGGCAAATGGAACGAAATTTGACAGGCGAAAAATGTTTCTATAGTGGTTTGAAACCCCTCCTCGCTCTGGAAGAGGAGGGCTGCCATACAAATGAATTACATATTTCTGCATAACTCTAAAATTATTCAAGTAAATGAGACCAGTTTTTTGGAATCAGGATTTCTATGTATATAAAAATTAATTTCTGTCTGTCAGTCTGTCTGTCGGTCTGTCTACCTGACCCTTATAGACTCGGAAATTTCAGATCAGATCAGAGTGAAAATTTGAATGCAGAGATGTTTGGGGCTGATGAAGGCTCTTATTATTGTTTGAGACTTCTACCCCCTCTGGAAGGAAGAGCTCTTATACAAAAGAAACACAGATTTGTGCATAACTTGCGAACTAATTTAGTAAATGGAACAAATTTGGCATGTGGGGAGTTTTGAAGGCAATCATTGTATGGTGATTTGAGACCCCTTCTTCCTCTGGGGGACTCGAATGAAACACAAATTTCAGCCAAACATAAGAATTTTCGAGATAACTTAAACACAAAATGTGTATTTCTCGGGTAAGAAGTATGTTCTCATAG
This sequence comes from Aedes japonicus, assembly GCA_034211315.2. NCBI lineage: Eukaryota > Metazoa > Arthropoda > Insecta > Diptera > Culicidae > Aedes > Aedes japonicus. Next base: position 71,136 of record JASCZW010004494.1, read on the forward strand.
AAGTTTGAACCACTTCTTCGTCAAGAAAAGAAAATCTGATTCCCAAAAACAACCATAAAACATTTTAATAAATTTTCATTGATTTAGCTGCAAGCGTAGCAGCGCTCACGCTGAGTTCAGCTGGTGGTCTTATAAATGTTTTATTAACTTGTTTTCACAACCGTCTATAGAGAGGCCACTTTGCACACATTTCGACTTAAGGTGTTGGTAGACAAAACTGTTTTGAATTTAGTGTTATCAACAAAACTGGGAGGAGTGCGGCTGGAATAAAACAAACATTTTTACTCGAGTAATTAACTGCCATCCATTAGCAGTAATCGAACCTTAAAATGGTGACTAAAAATTGAGAAGAAAGATTAGTAATTTTTATTTATTTATAACGACTTTTATTGCTTATCTTGACAGATACACGTAATTCGTCTACAATGTGCAGCCCTCACCAGTGTCGTGTGCTAATACTCGACTGGTACACACAACTGAAGAAGTATGCACATTGTAGATGAAAGACACATATCTGTCAAGATAAGCAATAAAGGTAGGTGGAAATAAATGGAAATTACTTATCCTTTTTCTCATTTTTTAGTTACAGATACCGTGATTTCGGGTAAAATTGATCAGTGATGACCAACAAAAAGAAGTCCAATTTTGCTACTTGAATAGAGCCGGACAAAACTAAAGCTGTTATGTCCGGCATAGCATTGAGTCAATGATTGCAGGTAATCAGCTTTTAACTATCATGTTTTCGTTGCATAGTTTTTTTTTTAATATTGCTAGTTTTCATTTTTTTACACTTTGTTTGTTGAACAAAACTTCATTTCAAAATCGTAGAGTATTAAAAGAACATGTTATATGACAAGTATTATTCTAATACTAGCTGATCCCGGTGCGAGCGTTGCTACGCCTTCAACTAAATGAATGAACATTACAAAAGAACTGACGCTTTTTTTAATGATTTTTTTGAGTAATAAGGAGTTCAAACTCTATCAGAACATTCTTCTTACCAAGACAATACACAGTTTGTGGCGCATTTACCTGGATAATTCTCAGGATTGGTTGAAATTTGTGTTTGAATTCACCATAGAAACATTTCTTGCATTCAAAAAATCCCGCATACCATTTTTGATTCCATTTGCTTGATTAGTTCTCAAGCTATGCAGAAATTTGTGTTCCATTTGTATGCGAGCCGGAAGGAGGAAGCGGTCTCAAACAATCATAAGAACCTCCCCCAGCCCCAAAAATACCTGCATGCATATTTTCACTCCGATTGGTCAGACAGACAGTCAGACAGAAATCCATTTAATATAAATAAAAATCCTGTTTCCAATAACCCCCCACCCTTGCCGAATGTGGTTTCATTGATTGAATAGTTCTGGAGTTATGCAGAAAATTTGCGTTTCATTTGTATGGGAACCCCCCCCCCCCTTTCAGAGGCAGAGGGGTTCCCAAACCACCATAAAAATATGTCTGACCTTCAAAAAATCCACATGCCAAATTTGGTTCCATTTGCTGGATTAGTTCTCGAGAGTTATGCAAAAATTTGTGTTTCATTTATATGGGAGGTGCCTCCCTCCACTTTTAGAAAGGCGGAGGGGTTCTCAAATCATCATAGAAACATTTCTCTCCTTCAAAATCTCCATATGCCAAATTTGGTTCCATTTTCTTTGATTAGTTCTCGAGTTATGCATAGGGTTGTGTTTTCATTTGTATGGGAGCCCCCACTCCCCTTCAGAAAAGGGAGTGGGTCTAAGGTCAGCATTGAAACAGTATTCATCTAAAAAAACCTCCACATGCCAGATTTGGTTCAATTTGCTTGATTAGTTCTCGAGTTATACAGAATATTGTATTTCATTTGTATAGGAGCCCCCCTTTCCAGGGCAAAGAGGAATCTGAAACCATCATAGAAACCTTTCTTGCCTTTAAAAACCTCACACATGTTTAATTTGGTTTCTTTTGCTTGGGGTCTCAAACCACCGTAAGAAACATTTCTTGCCTACAAAAACCTCCACATGCCATATTTGGTTCCATTTGTTTGATTAGTTCTTGAGTTATGCAGAAAATAGTTTTTCATTTGGATGGGAGCCCCACTGAAGGCGGGCGGGGTGTCCAGACTATAATAAGATCCTTTCCCAGACCCAAAACCCCTGCGTACAGGTTTGCATAGCGGTAGGGATAGTTCTCATGTTTTGGTTGAAATTTGTTTCATTTTAGTATAAGAGCCTCCTTTTAGAGGGGAGGAGGGGGCTTTGAACCACCATAAAAACATTTTATGCCATATTAATAAATCTCGTCCATTCCAAATTTGGTTCCATTTGCTTGATTATTTCTCGAGTTATGCAGAAATTTGGGTTCCATTTGTTTGAGAGTCTCAAATCAGCATAGAAACATTTCCCTCCTTCAAAAACTTCCACATGCGAAATTTGGTTCCATTTCTAGTTCTCGAGTTATGCAAGGATTTGCGTTTCATTTGAATAGGTTCCCCCCTTTCAGAAAGGGAAGGGGTCTCAAATCAACATACAACAATTTTTTTGTCTTCAAAAACCACAACATACTAAATTTGGTTCCATTTGCTTGATTAGTTCTCGAGTGATGCAGAATAGTGTATTTCATTTGTATCGGAGCCCTCCCCCCCTCCTTTAGGATAAGAAGGGGTCTCAAACCAACATAGAAACATTTTTTGTCTTAAAAAACCACCACATGCTGAATTTCGTTCCGTTTGCCTGATTAGTTCCCGAGTTATGCAGAATATTGTGTTTTATTTGTATGGGAGCCCCCCCTTTTATAACGGGGAGGGTTCTCAAGCTACCATAAAAACCTTTCTTGCCTTTAAAAACTCACACATGCTAAATTTGGTTTCTTTGGCTTGATTAGTTCTCGAGTTGTGTAGAAATTTGTATTTCATTTGTATGGGAGCCCCCCCTTTCCAGTGAAGGGAGGGGTCTCAAACCATCATAAGATTATTCTCCGGCCCTAAAAATCTCTGCATACAAAATTTCACGCCGATCGGTTCTTCCGCTCGCGAGTTAAATCGTGACAAAGGAAACCCCAACTCGATTTTATTATATAGATAAAAACCGGACATGTTTATCCCAATTAAATTCCACTGAATGAAAAACATACATCACTGAGCTTTTAAGTTACACTAGGAGTGAAAATTCAAGTTTCATTTAGAAAAATGCAGAAATAGAAAAAAAAAAAAAACGTCATTTTGATAAGTCTGTATGATAGATGGCATGTTACTAGCGTCAAAGTGATACGTCATTCTGCGAATGACAATATTGTTACGTCGAAATGCTGCGTCAAGCTGTCAGATTGCACACAGATACGGCGAACTTATCACAATGACGTAGAATTTTTTTCTGCTACATACACATCGTTGAACAAATATTTTTGCCAAAAAAAAATCAATTTTTACAAAAAAATATCTAAATTTTTAACCTTTTCGTTTAAATACTTTTACAAACGCGTCGTTAAGAGGCATTCAAATGATATAAAAATGATTTGCAAGTTACTTTTAAAGAAAACGGCGTATCTTCATTAGTCTCAAAAGGTGCAAAAGTGATTTTACACTGAATCCTAGAGGGTTTGAGCTGTTTAGTGGAATACTTGTAACTATAAATTAGAGTCGAGTTATTAGTAAGAGACACTGAAGAAGTCTGCACATTGTAGATGAAATACGCGTATCTGTCGAAGATAAGCAAAGGTAGTTGAAATTAAATGGAGATTACTAATTTTTCTTCTGATTTTACACTGTTTTGTAAAAAGTTATTAAAAACTTTCAAGAAGAATCCGACAGAAAGTTCGCCAAATATGGACATACATACATGACTTTTTAATAACCTGCCATGAACAACGCGTTTGTTAACAATTTGTGACCTATGTCCTTTTGAATAAGTACTCCAGAGTTCAAAACTATGATTTTTTCCAATCGTCATATTGAAATATAAGAAATATTTGAAATGTGGAAAATAAATGCAAAAATTTTTAATTTTATTGCAATTAAACTGTAGATCAGAGACTAATATTGGCATGCTTTAAAATAATCTTATTGAATTCCATCAAATTTCAGGAAATTCATGATTGATTTATCGATTATGTTTGTTTAAATTTTATTCTTGTTGGCACATTATTTTCAGCTCTTATCGTGCCAATATTTACTGTTAAACCGAATGCGCATATTGTTTGGAGCATGATACGCTGTAGAAAACTCTTTTATTTTGGATATTCTGCTATCAAACAAAATTTCCCGTTACACTAGAAACTTTATTTCTTAGCTATTATTTACTGCTAAATGAATCAGGAGAGCAGAGAGTCGAAGAAAGTAGAATAACAGAAACCAACTACAGTATCACAGTGAAGTTTGACAGCTGTGGCTATTTGGCCGAATCCTGATTTTTATGGCAGCCAAATGGTTTTATGAAGCTTCTCAAGTGGTCATGAGATTTTTCGCTAGAACATTTTCAAAAACTGAACATGAATGTCTATCTGTCAATCTGTCTGCCTGAACCTTAAAGACTCGGAAAGTACTGAACTGGACGGGTTTTTGAAGCCGGTAAAGGTTCTTACGCTAGTGAGACCCATTGTATCTCTAGAAAGTGGGGCTCCCATATAAATAAAACACAAATTTTGCATGTGGCGGTTTTTGGAAGCAGGATTTCTATATATATGAAAATGAATTTTTGTTTGTCGGTCTCTCTGTCTGTCTGCCCCTTATAGACTCGGAAACTACAGAGCCGATCGGAGTGAATTTTTTTATGCAAGGGTTTTTTGGGGTGAAGAAGGTTCTCATGATTGTTTAAGACTTCTTCCCCCCTCTTGAAGGGGGGGCTTCTATACAAATGAAACACAAATTTCTGAATAATTAGAGAATTAAAGAAGCAAATAGATCCAAATTTGCCATGTGGCGGTTTTTGAAAGCAATGATTGTATGGTGATTTGAGACTCTTTTCCTCTCTTGAAAGGGGGGCTCTCATGCAAGTGAATCCAGCCAATCGTAAGAACTATCCTGGTAACTTAAACACAAAATGTGCATACCTCGGGTGAAGCTTGATAGAAGTTTGAACCCCTTTTTAGTCAAGAAAAAAAGTCATACCAAAAAAACAAAACAACCATAAACCTGCCAGTTCTATTATATTTTTGTTCATTTACTTGCCCTATTAGCACACATGTTGCCAATAAGTTGCGATAACATAAATATGACTTGCTAAGTCATAATCAAGTTACTACAACTAATTATGATCGTAGTGTGCTACTTGGGTGCAAGCGCAGCAGCGCTCGCACTGGGTTCGGTTAGTGGTCTTATAAAGGTTTTATAAACTTGTTTTCACAAACGTCTATAGAGCAGGAAAATGTCGGGTTTAAAGAAGCTTAAGGTAGGTCTGTAGGAAGAATAGTTTTGAATTAAGTTTTATCAACAAAACCGAGAGGACTGCGGCTGGAATAAAAGAAACATTTTAACTTGAGTAATTAACTCCTCCATAAGCAGTAATCTAACCTCAAGATGATGACTGAAAAATGAGAAGAAAGATTAGTAATTTCCATTTATTTATAACTAGCTTTATTGCTTATCTTGACAGATACACGTATTTTGTCTAAAATGTGCAGACTTTATCAGTGTCGTGTGCTAATACTCGACTGGTAAACGACACTGAAGAAGTTTGCACATTGTTAGATGAAAGACACGTATCTGTCAAGATAAGCAATAAAAGTAGGTGGAAATAAATGGGAATTACTTATCATTTTTCTAATTTTTTAGTTACAGATACCGTGAATTCGGGTGAAATTGATCAGTGGTGACCAACAAAAAGAAGCCCAAGTTTGCTATTTAAATAAAGCCCATCAAAACTAAAGCTGATATGTTCGGCATAGCATTGAGTCAATGATTGCAGGTAATTGGCTTTTAACTAATAAAGTTTCAAATTGTAATTTGAAAATTGATCAGATTTTAACGATAGCGCAGTGGTAAGCGTAATTGTTTCCCACCCCAGAGGTTCTTGAATCAATTCTAGTCGGCACCGTAGGGATTTTGATCACGTGTAAAGCCGTTAGTCCCGGCCCATGTGTTGATGGATTCAATCTGTAGGATCCAGGTGAAATCATCTCCCTAGTATTGGTGTTTGGACTCGGACCGAAAATAGACCGTATTATAATGAAATAAACTAGTTGTGCTTTAAAAATATTCTTTCATATGTGGTTAAACTATTATTGGCGGCTAGTAAATACAACAGTTCTTATTTAAAAATTAAATTGCCTACTAATATATTCTTCTACCGAAAGGTATTCCAAAAAAATCGGCAAAAATGATCAAATTCAGCCGTATTCTACTAAAATCTCACACTCACCAGAACTCAAAATGGTGGTTATTATTCTGGAAAGAAGACGATTTGAACGTCAAAAAAAACTGTAAATTTCGATCAGTATTGAACCCAAACTCTCCCGTTTAAGAATCTCTTCCGGGAAGTGGATGATGGTTTTGTCTACACTAGACATGGTTCTGCGCGTATGAACATTTTTACTCCGAAATTACCAAACTTTTACTATGCTATAAATAACATCCAACAACCCCAAGCTCCCCATTCCATCCTCAATTATCCGTTATCGGCTGATCAAAAGAGAACGCAGCGCAAAGTTCGACTTGCTTCGGCCGCAGACGACGAACCTACCTTTTAAAATGAAAACGCTCCGCTAATCGCGCGCACACACACACACTGTTGCTCTGCTTCTTTGCCGCTTCTGCCTGCCGCAACTATTCCGCTATGCTACCACTCTTGCCGATGCAACACTTTACTTTCTTCCGAAATAACAGCTGTTTTTTCTCTCACTCTTCGCAACTGCAGTCTTTCGTTTCGTTCACACTAATTCGACCTAACCGTGGATATTCCTCGTGCTGAAATCGAAATGGAATGGATAATGAACAAAAAAAAAACGAAACAAAAGCACACGCACGATAACACTGTAATCACTCCCGCCAAAGCACACCCTGTTTATGGCAATTTCCCTCTCGTTGCTTTTTTCGTTTAAAATTTTAATTATCGACTCCAATTGCTTTTCACCAATGTTGTAAGATTCACTTTTCAATTGATAAACGGCGTTACACAGTAGTAGGCTTCGATTGATCGATCGGTTGCGATCCGGCGCAGGGGCAATGGTCGCTCTTGTTCGCCTGGCAGCTTACTCAGTTCAAGTAAGGCACCCTCCGACTGGGGGTTGAACTTGAAGCCGAGATAAACCTGTAGCGTGCCACTTGAGCAGGAGGGGACCTTGAAACTTACGCAATTTCCAACGCGTATGTACCGCGCCGACGAAGCATGTAGCTGTTGAAGTGCTGCTTGTCGAAGCACGACTACTTCAATTAGCGCTTGTGCTTCCTACTCCAGCGTGCTGCTGGCCAGCTGCAGCAAGTCGGTGCTACCGGCTATTACTCAACAACACTTGCTACGGTGCGCGGCCACACGGTCAGGGGGATTTTTTCCCAGACGCGGAAATTTTCTGAGCAGCTTGTTCTGACAAGTGCGCCGATCAGCAACCGATCTGTTTTACACCGTTCGAACATCCAATTACAACTCCTCCTATTACTCACATGTACCGATTAATTGCACACCAGAGAAAGTCTTAAAACCCTTTCTTCCGCAGGACGACTATCTCCTTCCTCTGTTGAAAGTTGAACAGGTTCGACTCGATGCGGACACGATCAAGATCTCGCTATCACGCCACTCGCGCGCGTTTTGTGGTGGGTGTTAAAAAATGGTAAACCGATCACACCAGAACCTCACAATAGACTGGCAGTCCAAGCCGAGGCGCGATTGCGAAAAACTTGATATGCAGCGTTCGCGCGAATCATCGTGAGCGCGACCAACGGCCGAGGAAGATCGTGAAAGCGCGCCCGTGTGCAGGATCCATGAATGGGGGGTTTCGAACCGTACCGCTGGGAAATTCCTTTAATCCTGTTTGTGCGTTTGAATGCGTCACGATTGTGTTTCTCGTTCTAGTGGAATCTAGATCTCAATCGATTGCGCCGCTAGAAAACCACTACCTACGTACGCCAACGTCAGCGAGCGCCAAAGCACTGACTTCCCAGACGTTGGTGGAGGGAGAAAACCATCATCAACAACTTCCCCTTCACCTTCGGATAAAGCTGCTGGGGGCTGATTGTTCTTTTGTGTTTGTTTGTTTGTTTACTTGTTTGTTTGTTTACTTTTCCTGTGGTTTGCTGACTGACGTCTCACAACGGCAAGTCAGGGTAGTGGGTAGTCGGAATGCAATAGTTTTCGTAACCGGGTCCACCAGTTCAGTACGACCGATGAATGGAAATAAGCTAATCAATGAAACGGTTGAGGGTGAGGGGTGTGGATCGATTTGGTCGCCAATTGCAGGTAATAGATAGATATCAAAGGTGCATTCGTAAATCCGATGGTGGTGATCGTGGCACGTGGATGTAAATGTTTTTGTTGCTCGGGTGATAATTGCTTGTTGATGATGGTGATCAACGGGAACTGATCAATATAAGTGCCTTGTTAGATAGATGATCACTATCATTATAACTGCCTGTTGGTGGGGCGTCATTTTGTGAAAACCACTATAGTTTTTGTATGATTTTAGGATTTTATCCCTGAAGTACTGACAACCTACTTCAGGAGTGAAAAATTACGACTGCGTTTAATCAGTTGTCGTGCTCCAAGTAGCACTGAAAACCACAATATGAAAGTTATATTTTTACGTGTTGTGCTCTGGATTTATTACAGTGTGATTTGATTAACTTTGTCATATACCGTGATGAATCCACATCATATCTTTAATTTTCAATTAATTTGTAGGATTTTTTTCCCTGGAATAAGCTTACATTAAAAATTACGAGCTGATAACTGCCTGGTAGGTTATGATAATCTATCACTTCGAAAAGTGTCCAGAGCATGAGCATGTGTATGGGCATGATTGAACGCCTGAGGTTGCTACGCCCTTATTGCCAGATTAGCTGTTATTACACAGACAACCAACAGATCATACTTGGGACTAACAAACATCCTCAATAGGTAAAAACTGGTGATCCCAAACAAATGCATAACAGGCGCCGATACTTTCTAGTTTCTGTAGTGACGGAATCCTGAGCCATACTTTCCTTTTTCGGGAACCCCTTGACCTTTTGAACAAGTTTGTTGAAAGTTAAATCTACCGAGGTGCACGGGATCACGATATAAACTTGTTAAAAAATGCACGCTTTTACATTCACACTAGTTAGCGCTCTCTCTTTTTCGAAAGTCCGTAACCTTCTGACCAATTTTGCTAAAGGTTTGAACTTTCTAGGTGTTTGGAATCACGATATAAATTTGTTAAAAATGAACTTCTTTACATCCATGCTAACACAACTTATTTTCTAAATTCTGAACCATACTCTCCACCACCTGAAAATCCATAGTTCTTGGGGACGACTGGGATCTTCAAATGGCTGCAAGGACTTGCAATAGCCAAGGCCATATCCAGCCAGATCACGACATCGTACATCTTCCACATTGGTGTTTCTTGATGTAGACCCCATTTCTGATTGGTTCGATCTGGTGGTTACTCACCCCCCTTCTGCCAATCTGCCAAATTTTGGTAAACCGACTGTTAGAATTATCTCAAATTGCAATATTCCGCCCACTTATATCACAAATCTTGCGAATAGATGAACGGATTGGAGATAAGAAAAGCATTGGGTTTAGGATCAAGTCTCCCCCGGTTGGTATCAAATTAATGAGCATAGGAATCAATAGAATCGATATCATTTACTTATGCTATGATTGGCCACTATTCCAAGGGGCGGCCCAACATGTCTTTTTTTTAATGAGATCTACAGAAAAAGGGACCTGCCACCGCTCAGAAAAAACCGTACTCTAATGAAACTATTACCTATACTGGCATAAGAAGTGATCACTCATTATTTACAAGACTACGGTGATTAGGTCATGCCGGAATTTTCAGAGTGCGGTACAACTAGGGTTCGATGGGAATCATTGGGATGTTGGATAGTTGGGAAAAGGTAAGCAGCAGGGTTCGTTTTGGTGAACAATATGCTGTAAGTATGTAACTAGCAATATCCGCCAAGAGCATGGCACCGCTCAAATAAGCAACAGAAATTCGAGCGGTGCCATGCTTTTGGCGGATATTGCTAGTGACATACTTACAGCATATTGTTCACCAAAACGAACCCTGCTGCTTACTTTTTCCCAACTATCCAACATCCCAGTGAGTTCTCGTGGAAATGAAGAGGATTTCTTCGATTCCATCAAAGCGAATATCACGTCAACACGTTACTTCCCATTCCCTAATTGAATAGCATTCGGGCAAGGCCAGCGCCGCTATGGCTTCATAATGGGTCAACAGTTTTTACACATTGAGGATGTATGTTAGTCCCAAACATCGTCTGTTGGTTCTTTGTGTAAATATAGGTGATCTGGCATTAACGGAGTAGTATCCGTCGGCGGTTAATTATGCTCTCGCTCATGCTCAACATAAGCCGCTATTGTATATTTCGAAATCGTGACAGTATTTCCCTCTTTACGGAGCTGAAGGCACCATTTTGGATACTTAAATGGAGTCGGTCATCGACTTCCGGTATCAAGACGCCGTCTGCTTTCCAAAAATATCCATATGGCAGGGTGTTTGACAGTTTTTCCCATATTTTCGATATCAGAAGCGTCAGTCATCGATTTTCAGCAATTCTACGCCTTTATCAATCTAAAAGACATCGATATTGCAGGATATTTGACAGCACTTCTCACTTTGTCTGAAACCATAAGCTACCATCTTGGATTCCAAACGTTGGACATCGATTTGCAGCCTGAATTGGCCATTCGTGATTCAAACAAATCGATATTGCAGGGCATTAGTCGGCATTTTAAATTTCAAAATGGCGTGAGAGATACATTCTATTAATAATGTTTTAAATAATTCAAACGTGGAGTACGTAACTAATTATACTCAGTAAAAAAAAAATATCCTAGCTAAATTTTGCTTCCAAAAAACGTCATGTTCAATTTTCTGTTATTTTTTTGTTTGTCAACAATTTATTAACTTATTATACATAGGGTGCGGCAGAAAATAATGCGAAAATTTGTTCTATTTCTTTCAAATCCCATTTTCAACTAATTCAAGCAATAATATCAACACTTTCGAATGTATTTATCTTTATAAAGTCCTTTTGAACAAATTTATTCAATGTGTCCTCCATTTTTATTAATAACATCCTCGAACCGACGCCGGAAGCCAGAGCATGCCTTTCGGACGTAGTCCTCCGACATTGACTTCAGGATTTTCACACTAGCGTGTGATGTTTTGCAGGCTCGTGCTTCAACATATTCCCAAATCGAATAATCCAACGGATTAAGATCTAGACTGCTAGGGGGCCACAAATCCTTCGGCCAAAACTTCATGTTATCGTTCAACCATTGTTGGGTTCGATTGGACTTGTGACACGGCGCTCCATCCTGCTGTAGGACAACGTTTTGGTCCTCGGAGGAGTTGGCCTTCACCAAATATACTATACTAACAATATAGTCACTTCCCTCTTTTTTCAGACGACCCTGTTTTTGCACTTGGGGCGCCATAAGTGAGAAGTGAGACAACTACTAAATGCACAAGCTCAAACTAAGCTATTCAGTTTTCGTTTTACCTAGCGTAATATTCCAAAAGTACTTAGCAGACAAATTGAAAAGAATCACAAAATGTTAAACTAATGTGTTTAACAATGCGTATGATTTTACCATGCCTGCGATTAAATGAATGGTGAGGTTGATATCAACATGAGGTATGTCAAATTTACTACAAATGTTGAAGGCTGAACCATAAGCGTCGCAAATTTGACTGAAATTACATGTTAGTCTTGAAAATAGGCATTGTCAGGTAAAATGGCAGTTTTTACTGCAAGATTGTTTTCTGTGTAGGTTTGTTTCCTGACATTGCTTCATTGAAATGGAGTGAATTAATTCTCTTCTAGGAGTCATGCCTTGATTAGAATACGGAGTTGAAATATAATATAAGGGTTTTTAAAAACTATGAAAAACGTCATCAAGATAGTATTGTATCATGTTACAACTCCGTTATTCTCAAAAGTGTACTGAGAAAAATTATATGGTTGTACCGACAAATAAATCATGGTTACACATTTTTGGCCAGTGACATTTTTTCATCATCACATTATTGACTATGGTCACAGGAACTATTCTGACATTATAGCGAATATTGGATCAACTTTTTTGAATGGTCATTTTGACCATGATTATAGTTGGTTGAAAAACATTATTTTGCCCTAGTCATCCTAATCCTAATACTCATAAAAAGAGTATATTAGTTTTACCGTGAATAGACGGTAGAATGAATTAACCAAATTGATGATAAAATATATATTGCTAACCTCTTTTATCACCAGATGGTTCTGTTGGCATCGCAACACGCGTCACCTAACATGTGTATGTGGAAAAAAGGAAGTGACTTATATTGTTAATATAGTATATTTGCCTTCACCCAAGACCCACTTGGTCCTTTATAATACCGATATACACTTCGGTATTGATTTTAACTCCAGGATCAATGAAAATAGGTGGTATTTTCAAACCGTTGGACGCCACCAAGCCAAACATCATGACACCAGCCGGATGTTTGGTTTTAAATTTGAATTTCTTCATTTTTTGCGGTGAAACGACCGGTCCGTGTGGCTGTTGGCCGCAGCATCGATGCTGAAAAGCTTTTCTTCGGAGAACAGGATTATCATTTTTGCCTTTTTCAACAAGGAAAGCAATCTCTTGAAACGAGTCACTTGTAGTTCCTTGACCCGATCCGCAATCAAGTGGCGTTTCACTCTGGCTCTAGAAGATGCATGCAGGTTTTCTTTGATGATTCTCCGCATGGATTTCTCCGAAATATTGGCTTCCTTTGCAAGTTTTCTTATGGAACGGACTGATTTAACCACGTTTGGCGTGTGTGCAAAGCGCCAAAGTTCGCTTCCCGGCTTCCACTGCTTAGAACCATTCTGCAGGGACTTTTTTTATGCGGTAAACTGTTGCCAAATGGCACCCTACCACCTTGGCAATCTCTTCCGGCTTCTTCTGGGTGAGCAACAAACTGGTGATCACTTTTTTCGCGAACATTTTGACGAATTTGCAATAAAACAAATAGAATTTTTGGATGCAGCACTTGAAAGCAAACATAAACAAATACACTTTCTACAGAAATTAGTCACTAGCTAGACGAATTAACCCAATACTCAAGTTTGAACATTTTCGCATTATTTTATGCCGCACCCTGTACCCTTGAGCTGAACTGTGTGGCTTGTCGTGCCGGAAGGGCTCAGTAAGGATTCTTGGTCAAGACCTGAAGCAAAGAGTCAGTTCCATTGTGAAAATATAAGCTAAGGTAGTTTTTTCATGTGCTTCTGAGGTGCCTGGAGGTTATATTTAAAAAAAAAATATTATTCACATTAGGTTCGTAGTTGCATCGCGCTTTGGGATTATCCTTGGCTTAGATCCATCCAAAAAATATGGAATTACTTTACGGGAAGTACACTGAGTGAAATAAATATTTGGACAAAACTCAAAAGGCTTCCGTTTGGTTTATAGTTTCTGTTACCTAAGTTTTTAGTCAAGATTTTAGAATTTGCATAAAACACTGTTCTGATTTAAACGTGATGCATTTAATGCATGGTTTGATTTAAACGTGATGCATTTAATTATTGAAAATAAATTCAAATTCTTTCACAGGAAATAGGTATAAGGACAAAGTTTAAATTTAAAAAAAAACGTAGATTATTGCATGAAATTAGGAGTCATAACTAATGCGTGGCTCCTCCCTTGTTTATTATGGCCTCCATTAGTCGTCTCGGCATTGAATTGATGTCAACTGAAGTGATTGTCCAACTTGCTTCTTCGACAATAGCAGTTCGAAGTTGAACAAGGGTGTCAAACATACGCCCATGTTTGAAAACTCTTCGGGAAAGTAGGCTCCAAACATTCTCGATTGGATTGAGATCTGGGCTACATGCTGGCCATTCGAAAACAGGGATGTTACTATTCACAAGAAACTATTTCTTTTTACTTGCAGATTGGCAAGCGGCGTTGTCCTGATAAAATATTTTTTTATCATCCATAATATTTTCAGCGAATGAGTTTAAAACTTCGTCCAAGAGCTGCACATACTTTTCAGAATTCATTCTGATCGAAATGAAACACACTGCCCTGATTATCAAAGTGACTTCTTCAACATTTCTCAATTCCTTTTGTGGCTTTTTGCGTCTTATATCTTGCCAACAATTAGTTTATCCATCAGGTCCAACTAAACCGAGTTTTACATACATTAATTGTTATGTTATATATTCTCCGTGCGAGGAGTAACGATTATGATGTAGAAGGAGATGTTCGCTCATCACCATGAGGCACCGAGAGTGAACAACAATGTTTTTGGCTAGAATTAAAGATATGAAGAGAAAGTTTTGATAGTTCCGCTAGTGTGCGGCAGGCTTGGAAATTTAACAGATGTTTTATGAAAATTGAGCGAAAAGGGCATGTGTACAGTGGTACTCGAACCAACGACATTTTTGCCTAACATCCCACTGCGGGGTAGGTCGAAGCACGGACTATGTCCGCCACTTCAACAGGCAAAAATGTCCGGTTGGAAGACGCTCATGTACCACTGTGGCTTGTATAGTTATTCTAGCGATCTATTGTGTGCACTCTGTTTACTGGTGCGCACATGGGAGAGGAACTCTCTCCTTTTTTGGGTTTGGACATTTTTGCCTGTTGAAGTGGCGGACTTAGTCCGTGCTTCGACCTACCCCGCAGTGGGATGTTAGGCAAAAACTATTTGTGGCAATATTTTAATCACATCGATGAACAATCCGTTCAGGATTGACAATTAGTTCATTCTAAAAACTGATTGTATGACATATCGAACATTCTTGGATCTTCCTGGAATTTCTGATGAAAATATGTATCCAGTACAATATTGACCACATTTGAGTTCGTAATTCTGATGAAATGTAAGAAGGGTTCAGTCTCACCATCGGTGGATTATTGCGGGTTTTTTTTCCGAGAATTAATACTTTTCTGCAAATTCCAATCTTGCTTTTTTATGTAGAGGCAATAAGCAATTACCATTGCTTCTTTATCATCATCATTACCATTTTGCTTGGGTACTATCTATTGTAGCAAGGTAACTTTCCATAGCTGTGGAATAATCTGAAAAACGATTTGATCAGAATTCTATTGATGTTTGTGATCATCAAGCTTCTGTATGAAGGGCCAAAAACTTTAGGGTGGGCCCGTAGGCAGATACACTTACGCGAAACCCGCGAATAAAGGGAAAATAATCTCCTTCCAAAAGCAAGTTCACAACCAGACCCGTAACGCTGGTAGATCACCTTTTCGTGGTGCGTTACGGGGTATCAGATCTACCACTGAACCTTAGTCCGAAATTATTCAAACTAGGGAACATATTTGTTTTTGTAGTCAAAGGAACGTATAATTGGCCCTATTACATTTTATGTCTCGTGAAAAGTGACAATTCTCGGGTTGCGCCACCGAGGATGAGCTTGGAATAAAGAAAACATGGTTAGTCTTCGTTTATGTGAATTCTTATTTTCTATTTGATGTTCTATAGTTTGAATTGGTTATGACTAGGGTTCTGATGCATGGTCACTATCGGAGTTATTGTTTGTTTTGTTTGCAATGAATCCAGTTTTGACTGATAAAGGGGCGCGCCTTTGAAGAGTGCTGTCGCTCACAAAGGGTTTAAACTGCGGAAACTTTCAATTAAACCTGATTTATTGCCGACAAAACAAACAATGACAACTGTTACAACACCGAATACTTCATCATTTCTCAATAGTGATGAAGTAACTCGACATGCACTAAACAAAAGCTACGGGATATACCACAATAGATCAAATTACTGGTCGCAGTGGTTTATGTCCCGAACAGAGTAAAAAAAAAAAAAAAAGTTCACAACCACAGCATTAGAATCGATCCCTCGATTGACAGAATAAACCCAATAGATGCGGTCGAAGATCCCGCCCTCGTTTCGCGATATGTTAACAATAGGGAGAAGGCAGTTCCATGCTCCCTATCCAAATCATTTCACTTGGGTGCCCTGATGGTCCCTACCTTTTCCTGTTATATATTGGGTCGTGCATATTTAGTATATGTTGTAGTGGTCATTTGATTGCATACATTGCGTTAGAAAATTTGGCAGAAAATAAAATTGGTTTGGGTCTGTGGTTTGTGTTGTCTCGGTGTTCCTGTGGGTCCGTGTTTTCGTGGGTCTACCCCTACCTTTTGAAGAGTTGACTTTAGGATGTTTGGTAGGGAAGAGAACAGAAGAAACAGCATGAGTGATTGGTAACACGCTATGCGCATGTGAGATTTTCATGGTGATATTCTAACAACGGCCGTTCAGAATGGTTCGACGGATGCATATGAAAGTTCATTCTCGATGAGTACTCGTTTACTCAATTCCATCATGTTTGGTTATAGAAGGCAAGAAACATTTTACAACGTGCAACATTTAGGAATATCAGGGCAATGATCCCCCAGCACATCTTCAAGTTATCATTACAAGCTGTCCATTTGGTTCAGGCACTTTTAAACGTTGATGGGGCAGCCGATTCACACATGAAATCTGCCGTGACCAACTCGACAGAACGCGTCAATACGCCTTTCTGAACCGAAGGGCAGGGAATATCATTATAATTAATATTTTTTTTTTATTAATTTTACTTCAAAGATGACTTAAACATTACTTTTCGTTTTTGATGTCCATTTGTCTTTAACTTCCTTTCAATTACATCTCTTCAAAAAATACCAGGATACCTTAATCAATATTTTGATGAATTGCTGATATTGCTGATAACGAATGAAAAAGTGCTTAAGCGCGGAACCACAGAACTCTACACATTATCACTTTACAAAATTTCTTGCATTTCTGGATCAACCGAATGAAGATCATATATAATACGTACGAATGCTTGTAGTATTTTTCATTTACAGAAATATGTTCACAATTATATAATTATGTTAGATGTATATGTGTTAGATGTCTTGCTCTTTTGACCAATTGTTCAATCTTGTTGTCGGGAGGTGATTCTTTATATCCCTGTGGAAACGTATAAATGATGTAACCTACCCACCCCACCCCATTTTGGCCCTTCATACAATGGCATGATTATCAGTGGTTATTAAAGCTTGATCAAGTCTAACAGAGAGGAGAACCCATTTCTGTCGGACTTTGTTGCCATGCTACAATGGGTGGTAGTACATATCATACATCATACCTTGGCCATGTGTATTTCTTATTTCATTTACTCTCACGGAAATTTTAGACAAAGCCTATGTGACGACACGCGTAATAATCCTATAAAAGCCTGCAAATCTAAGAGATAGCAGACTTCACGTTACAATACCGATATGCTATAGCCATGGTTAAAAAAGAAGTGAAGAAACATGGGCTCTCTCAAAAGCAACAGTGATGCCATGGTTGCCGCTTAACAGCGAAGGATTATTTATCGTTCAGTACTGTTGGACAGTTCCGAAACATATTGTTTCATTGCAACAAAATAATCATAGATCAACCTAAAATGACTGGAAGAAATTTAAAATAAATAGTTATTTTAGATCATCTTAATATGAAATGAATAATTTTAGTTCTATGTTCAACATCACATTCTGGCAACAAGCCTACATGGAAGAGGAACTTATGAAGAAATTCCCTCGGGTCAACGCGACCAAATGCAAAATGCGCAAAGGCGAAAATTTAGGCGAACTTCGTAAAGCCCTGTATCGACCTAAAAAGTAAAGAGGTTACGGAATTTTGATCAATATTACCAAGCGGAATTACGACAATTGATCTGCTTGGAACGAAATGTCACCTTCACTTTCGGAATAATCGAGCGGAATATTTTTTCGAAAGTAAAAGTGACAGCTCCCCTTAGTTTGCGTGGAAACCTTACAAATTTCCATTTTATTTTTCGTTCTTTTCAGGTAAGGTACTTCTGCGGAAATTTCTTTTGGATTCTTTACTCTTCCGATTTAGTAAACGGAATTTAACATGGGTTTGGGATAGAAAAAGAAATAGAGTGAAGCCTTATAAAACATAAAATGGAAAAAAAAAATCTGCATACTAAAATATAACATTATTAAGCGTGTGATTTGAGCACTAGCCCTTGGCGTGATAGGTTTGTAGCTTCTTTGCTAAGCCAACTCAGATTGTTAAGAAGTAAAGTCTGAGTATCTATCATATGCTTCTCGTTGGCAGTGAAACCACGATCTTGTACAACAAATTCATCCTAATGAGAAATAAGAACACGTTTCGCCAAACATGGTTGGTGTAATGTACGTTCAACAGTATATAGAACTATCCATAAAATCTTGTCCTTTTTATTTTCTTTAAATGTATGGAATGTTAGCAAGAACAATAAAAAAAAAAAGTATTAATTGATTGCAGCTTTGCATTTGCACAATTAAATATCATTCTAAAAGAAGTTTTTTGTGTTACTTGGGCAACATATGAATACCTAATTTTGATCTTAATAACTGCCCGAGCAGGACCGAATAACTCGATAACTGGCCTTGGTAATTAAGAGGTAAAATACCTGACAATAATACCATAAAATTGTTCCCACAATGTCATGCAAATACCAAATTTAGCAACTAGAAATTAGAAGAAGAATTAGTATCTTCCATTTAATTCCAACTACCTTTGCTTATCTTCGACAGATACGCGTTTTCGTCTACAATGTGCAGACTTCTTCAGTGTCTCGTACTAATAACTCGACTGTCGAGTTATTAGTACGAGACACTGAAGAAGTCTGCACATTGTAGACGAAATACGCGTATCTGTTGAAGATAAGCAAAGGTAGTTGGAATTAAATGGAAGATACTAATTCTTCTTCTAATTTCTAGTTACAGGTATTCCACTAAACAGCTCAAACCCTCTAGGATTCACCAAATTTAGGTAAAACAATACCAAAATAGTACCTCTCAGGTATTCCCAGGTATCCAAAATAACAAGTTTTGCTATTCGAGAAATATTTTGCATGCAATTCTTAGGTATTTTGCTTAAGTATTTTACCTCTTAATCTGAGCTCTTTAATACCAAGGCCAGTTATCAAGATCAAAATTATATATTCATACGTTGTTGTCTTCGGCTCGGGTGGCCTTGATATTAAAGAGCTCAGATTAAGTGGTGAAATACCTAAGCAAAATACCAGAGAATTACAAGCAAAATATCTCTCGAGTAACAAAACTTGTTATTTCGGATACCTGGGAATACTTGAGAGGTATTATTTTGGTATTGTTTTACCTCAACTTGGTAATCGCATAACATTGTGGGAACTATTTTTTGGTATTATCCTCAAGTATTTTACCTCTTAATATGAACTCTTAAATACTAAGGCCAGTTATCAAGTTATTTGTTCCTGCTCAGGTACCCGGATGCAGTGGACTCCCTGTCCGGCACAGAAGATTTTTCTCATGTAACACAAAATTAAAATTTATGCATTCTTGTTAAAAACTAAAACAAGCAAATGCTTGTTCATCGAACGATAATCGACAATACGTATATTTAACTCTCTTCAATTAAAATCTCGATCGCGAATCTCTGTCGGAAAGGATAGGTTCTTGACCTACTGAATAACTTTGCTGAAGACAGTCATTTTCCATATGGCCAGGATCTCGAGGTATTCCATGTTGGAATCATTAATACCATGCCAGCTATCGTATCTATGGAGCCTTATCAGACCATATCGAGGTAGTCCTTGCCTGTTCCATTACATAGCATGAAAATCGCAAGAATTTTACACGTTCAAATTTTATTACTTCCATTTGCTTTGCGCCTACATCCCGGTGAGTGAAATTGCAGAAGCCGGGTACACCACTCACTTACAGGAAGTACACAATGGGTCATAATGAACCCAAAATGGGTGAAAATGTCTGATTCGTGATGGTAAAGCTTTCAGAAATTCACTGGAGCCCAAATTATCCACCGCACGCAACTGTGCGCAAATTGTGGCAAAATGTGCTCTATATCTCTGCGCACAGTTGCGTGCAGTGGCGGATTTTTGCATTAGTAATTTTTTTTAGAGTTTTTCATTATAAATCAGTCATTTTCGCTGAACTTTCTCAATTTCTTCAATTTTGTGTAGGTTCGGGTCCATTTTTACCCACTGTGCATCAATGAATTTTCATTGATCATATTGAACATCCATTCGGGAACATCCGGAGAAACTCTTCGTTTTGCTGCGTTACAGCGAATTGAGGCAAAATAAGCCCTCAGCTCAGATTTAAGTGCGGCAGCTGACTCTAGTGAATTTTTGAACTTCCTCAATTGATTCAATTCCTTGTAGGTTCGGGTCTATTTTGCCTACAGTGTAGTGGTGCCACTTTGAAAAGTGTGAAATTATTCAACAAAATTGAGCAGCATTTTAAAATTTAATAACTTTCTTAGCATTAACTCAAAGCATGGTTTACTTCAAATGCTTTATGAAAGAGCAGATGTTTTTAAGTTCCTTCCGATTTTTATGCTCAAACTTAAAGTTGCTTTTTTGAATAAAAACTGAAAGTACTACTTCACCCATATTAACAAGTCAGAATACCATTCGTAACTACAAGTCGATAGCCTTCAAGCTAAATTTTTTTTTAATCAAATCTGAAAGTTTGCATGGATGGTTTTTGGAATATTTCAAACCATAATTTACAATGCAAATTTTTAAATCCGGGTTTCCTTTAAATCGACGCAGCCTATTACCTCAGTCAGTATGCAGAAATGGTAGGTATTAATTACTGTCGAAGTAAATTTTCAATATTCTGTTAAGAGCAACCTGGAAGCTAACTTTGCAATTTGATTAAAATGCTAAGAAAGATTTTGAGGAGTATGAGAAGATTTCTGGAATATGTAATGCCTCAACCCACAGCGCTGTTCGTATTATTGCCGTAATTGGCATCTTTATACTTGATCGATGGCAGCCAATCAGATCGCTCCTTTTAACGGGAAGATGTTCAAAAGAATTTGAATAAAGCGTACTAACAGGTAGACAAAGAGATCCAATCAGTGACAGCGGTTAGTTACCAGAATAAGAAAAAGAATTGTTGTGAATTGTGGTATCCACTTAACAAAAGCACGTTCTTGTTCATTAGCCACACCATTATCCATTAATCAAGGAGGTTTCCGAAGATCCCAGCGTACGCATTATAATGATTCCCAGGATGATTCACTTCTTTGTTTCCGAGTGCTGGCATATGTAGAAACTCCACAAAACTTTAAGAGAACTGTTCATCATAGAAAAATCCCACTCTCACAGATATGCATAGGATCGATTGTAGTGAATCACATTTCATGAAATCTTGTTCGTATTTTAATCATAACGATACAATTATCGTGACTGGTCATCGCTTGCACCAACTATCATTGCATCCTACCAGCGAACGGTGAGAGCAAGTGCAATCAATCAGCCTTGCACTGCAACATCACATGCACAAGCTCGCTCGAGCCGGTCAGTGGCTCGCCTTGAGCATAGCGCGCATTGCCCAGCCCATCCATCCATCCCCACTCGACGGCCTCAAACTGTAATTCACTGTACACAATGCGGAAAAATGAAGCAAAACGTGCATGCACACCTCGGAGCTGGCAACCATTATTGAACTTTTACTCGCAATTTGTGAGATCTTCGCGTTCGCACACAAACATATTCATTACAGCATTCAAGATCATACCTCGCAACCTCCATTTGACCGAGCGGTCGCACAATGTCTAGTGGTCGTGTAAATTTATAGGCTCCACGCTGAGATAAAAGGCCTTAACTTTTTTGATCGCCATAACTTCACTTTGGTCGTTATTGGTTTTTAGTGGTGAAGCAAAAACAGCCGTAGCGGCACCAGTCGGTCAAGGTAGTCTGTTCAAGGCTCCCAAGGACAACGCTTTGAAGAGTGCGTGAGTTGTGAGAGATGCTGCAGCTTCAGATGCATCGGATGTCGAGCAACCGTGGCGAATGCTCCAGACCTGTAACTAACTCTAATTACTGCCCAGTGTCAGTGTCAAAAGTGACGCGGGTGAAAGCTACTCAGCTATTGACTGCCTTCAAATGGTGTTTATTCAAATGAGATAGCAAAACTTCCTGGCGAACTACAAATGGCTGACTAATGAGCGGGTTCATTGGAAGTGATACCGGAAAACATTGACATTGTGTGGCGTTTGGATTTAGTTACTATGGGTGCGGGAAAACCGAAGGGCCATTACAAGTCTCCATGGTTAACTTGTAATTAAACGCCTTTTGAATGAGTTAAGATGGTAGCAAATTAGAGCAAAGACCTCTCCAACTACACAGAAAGTCACTAAAAAAATGTAAGCAAGTAAAACCCCGGCAAATGATTCAACACGTAGCGTCAGCTCTTTTTCGCACACCGTTCTCTGCACTCACTAACCCCATCCATACACATACACACGTGCGCGTCAAACAGCTGTTGTTGCGAAGTAAAAAATAACAACTGATGGAGGAACGACCTTGAACGAGAGCAAACTATGAACATCATTAAACTGCACGGTTCCGTTTCTTCAATCGGCAGACAAACCAACGCATTGGCAATGGCTTACTAGCCAATCAAACAACCTATGATGAGAAGCCAAAGTCCAATTCAATTGGACGCAGTCCCAATACCTGACTGAGGCTTCCTTTTATAAGTTTATAAATAATGTGTCGATAATTATTGCGTCACTTTAGATTAATTGGCAATTCGGATACAGTTATCGAAATGAAACCAAATTTGTACAAAAGTTCGGTATGTGTGTATTAATTTCAGCTAACATACGTCGGTTAAATTTAATGAGAAGTTTTAATAAAATGCTCGACATTGACACCTTCATTTATATATTTGTTCATGGTCTTCAATAGATTTTTACAGATCAGGGATGCCAGATATTTTTTTCAAATATCTGTGATAAAAATTTAAAATGTCTGGGAATACCTATGAAAGTCTGTAATTTTTTTTTTACAAAATTAGACTTTTTACAACAAAATGACGTAAACAAAGAGAGCGAGTTATGTCATTTACGCTATATATGTGATTATGTAAATGTTTTTGGATCTTTTTCTTGGATTGTATGGACTAGAATTGTATGTTTCCTCCTGAACTTCAGACAAAATTCCTCATGAACTTCTTGGCAGTCACTTTTTATTTTCTTCGAAATTCATATTTAAGAACCCAACTTTGCCCTTCAGAAACATTTGGTTGGTTTTTTTCCTGAACATAGCTGCTTTCTAAACTTCTGATAAGCCCCGTCCTGAACTACGAGGAAAATTTCGGCAAAACTTTGGGAAAGTACTGGCCAGAATTTCTTGGAAAATCTTCCCAGTTCTCTGGAAAATAAGCATTAGCATATGCAGTAAATCAATCCTAAATCTGCATTTCAGATGCTAAAAGCATCATATTAGCATTATATCAGCATCTCAAATACCATCTGTTATAAAGTTGCATTTCAAATGCAATTTAAATGCTTGTAGCCTGTAATTAGCATTTCGAATGGAAAATAGCAATAATGAAACATTATCATAGCAGTGAAGTACAGCAGCCTTATATTGGGCCAAAAGTGGCATTTATGTTGCATTTAAGGCGACTTAAATGCTATATAGGCTGCCGTAAAGACGCTTTGGAACTGCTGACTGGTTACCTGGGTTCTTAAAGTTGTAAGAAGTTTCTTCCTGAACTTATGAGAAGTTTTTTTCCGAACTTCCGAACTGTTCTCTTCTGTACTTCAAGGAAGTATTCTTCTGAGCTTCGGGGAAGTTTGTTCCTTAATTTATGGGAAGTTCCAGCTTGAACTACTAGAAAGCTCCCTCTATACTTCTGGAAAGTTTCTTCCTGATTTTATCAGAAGTATTTACCTGGACTTCGTGAAGTTCTCATTCTAAAATGGTCCCATCAAGAACTTGGAGGATTTTTTTTTAATTTTGGGAAAGCCGTCTCCAAAATTTCTAAGAAAATTCCCTTAAATTTGTACTTGAAGTTTCTTCCTGGACTTCTGAACTTTTGGGAAGTTTTCTCCATAACTTAAAGGAAGTTTGTTCAGGAACTATTGGGAAATTCGTGCTCAAATTAGAAACAAGTACCCTAATGCTCCTGGAAAGAATTATTCTGTTCTCTCTCTCATTCTGAAATTTTTACAATGTTCTCCTCCGAGCTGCCTAGCACTTCCTGAGGAATTTTTTTCCTAATGTTTTGAAAAATTATAGATAGTTTCCTTTCTGGTTAGTTCCCGTCTGAAATTTGGGGAAGTTTTTTCTGAACTTCTGGAATGTTCAATCTGGAATTTCTGGCAAGAGCTCTAAAACCTCTGAAGAGTTCCTAACTTCAAAGAAGTCCTCTTCCTTCCACTTCGTCCAGAAGCTCTAATAAGTCCTCTTCTGATTCTTTGGGAAGTTCTCCTGAAATTCTGGTAAGGATGATTTTGAACTTCGGTAATATTCGGTCCTGAATTTTTGAAGGTTCTTTTTGCTTGCTCCCAATACTTCTGAGAAGTTTCTGACTGACCATCGAAGAAGTTTTTATTTCGAGGAAGTCTCGGAAATTATCTTTCCAAAGCTTTCCCTAAATTGTGGGTCTTTTCTTTTTATAGTTCTAGGAATCTAGGACTAATTCAGGGATATATTTCTAAATCCCTAGTACAAATTTACTGAAATGATGCATTTAGTAGTACTTTGGAAAATTCCGAGTTTTAAGATTTATTTCAGTAGCTCAGAACTTTTACTGTTGTTCTGTCTGTTTTTACAAAACTAGCGAAGAACATCAATCAAAGAAAATAAATAGTAATGGAGAAAACAAATTATAGTATTTTGTATTTACACTGCACAGCCAATGGCTTCCTAGAATGTGAAAATCTGCCGAAAGGCCGGAGAATGCAAGTCATTTCTGCCTTTTATTATCTTTCTTTGGAAACCGAAAGGAACCCACAGAATTCACTTCACATCGCGAGTTATTGCCACAATTTCGCTCCAAACATTTCATTTTTTACACGACACTTTTCACTATGCTTTTTAATGAATATCTTCAAACGGAATCAAAACAAACTAGCAACATCGAAACCGAATCATTTTCTTACCCTATTGCACTGTTTACTTCAAGTTTGTACAAACACAAATGGTGCGAGATCAATTGCTCAAATTTGTGACATTTTTCAGGGTTGGCAGATTGTGTGATTCTGCGTTGTCCGGTCTATATATAGTGTCTATAATCTACAAAACTGTTCAGAACCGTGTACGTTTTAAATCCGAACTTCAGAGAATACCTTTATTTGAAATTAAAAGTCTGCATATTTACAGACAGGTCTGTGAATATGGCATCCCTGATACAGACTGGTTTAATAAGTTATACAGGGTGCGGCAGAAAATAATGCGAAAATGTTCGAACTTTAGTATTGCGTTAATTCGTGTAGCAAGTGACTAATTTCTGTCGAAAGTGTATTTGTTTATGTTTACATTCAAGTGCTGCACCCAAACATTCTATTTGTTTTATTGCAAATTCGTCAAAATGTTCGCGAAAGAAGTAATCACCAGTTTGTTGCTCGCTCAGAAGAAGCCGAAAGAGATTGCCAAGGGTGTAGGGTGCCATTTGGCAACAGTTTACCGCATAAAAAAGTCCCTGCAGGATGGTCCTAAGCAGCGGAAGCCGGGAAGCGGACATCCGCGCTTTGCACGCACGCTGAACGTGATCAAATCCTTTACGAAAAATTCCTAGACCAGACCGGGAATCGAACCCCGCCACCTCCAGCATGGTGTTGCTTTGTAGCTGCGCCTTTACTGACAGAGCTTTTCTGTTTTCATTGATGCTGGAGCTTTAATCAATACCGAAGTGTATATCGGCATTTTAAAGGACCAAGTGCATCCCTGGATGAAGGCCAACTTCTCCGAGGACCAAAACGTTGTCCAACAGCAGGATGGAGCGCCGTGTCACACGTCCAATCGAACCCAACAATGGTTGAACGATAACATGAAGTTTTGGCCGAAGGATTTGTGGCTCCCTAGCAGTCCAGATCTTAATCCGTTGGATTATTCGATTTGGGCATATGTTGAAGCACGAGCCTGCAAAACATCACACCCTAGTGTGAAAACTCTGAAGTCAACCATAATACGTAAATGTCGGAGGATTACGTTCGAAAGGCATGCTCTGGCTTTCGGCGTCGGCTCTAGGATGTTATTAATAAAAAGGGAGGACACATTGAATAAATTTGTCCTTTTAACTTTATAAAAATAACTGCACTCGAAAATATTGATATTATTGCTTGAATTAGTTGAAAATGGGATTTGAAAGAAGTAGAACAAATTATCGCATTATTTTCTGCCGCACCCTGTACCTAGGCTACGTTTGTAAGCCTGTTTTTGAAACAATTTTTAGACACAATATAATCAAAAAGGTCACAAACATCGTGAAAAGCTCTAAGGCAGGAATTGAGGGGATTGTTACAACAATAGCACGTCCTAGGTCCGGGAACATAAACATGTTATGAATATTTTCTCATGTTTGTTTTATTTAATTACAATTCTATATACAAATGCACAAACCTTCTTCATTACACTATTCATAAGGTCCTGTACAACATTTGGACCATTTGCGTGGCAATCCATTTTTTCTTCATATCTTCCTCTGATTTCATTTCTTTAGGATGCTTCCGGAGTTCTTGCCTCATGGTGGCCCAGTACTTTTCAATTGGCCGCAGTTCCGTTTCGCTCGGGGAGTTGATTTGCTTCGGCACGAAATTTACTTCCTTAGGCTTGTACCACTCCAAAACCTCTTTCGAGTAATGGCACGAGGCTAAATCCGGCCAGAAAATCGTAAGACCATCGTGTGACCTCAGAAAAAGAAGTATTGACCGTTCCAGTTGTCACGAATGGGGTGCTCCGCTTTCCACACGAGCAAAGTGCTTGCCAAATCATATATTATTTTGGCAAACTATGACATCTTCTGCTTTCTAACGTCCTCAGGGACATCGAATTTATGATGAGCAGTGAAAAACTGGAGCCCCAGAAGCTGCTGGAAGCCTGCTTCTACATACGTCTCATCATCCATAACGAGGCAGTGTAGTTTCGTCAACATCTGGGTGTAGACCTTCCGTGTATGTGTTTTACCTACCGTATTCTGCCGATCATCGCGATTAGGCGCCTTTTGGACTTTGTACGTGAGTAGTCCTTCACGTTTTTTCGCATCTTGCACGAAAGATTTGGTTAGATTCAGTTTCTTCTCCACATCTTGAACCGAACTGTTGGGATTCTTCTTGAAAGCTTGAATTATCCGCTTGTGATCCTTACCACTATACGGAGATTTACCACTATTTTCTTTCCGATCGATACTGATGGCATGATGAGAAAGATCCGGATTTTCGAGGTACGTGGCTGTTGTTCCTGCACATCTGTTAGTGAAACTTACACTGCGTAAACAAATACACATTCTACTAATTCCACCCAAAATTCCAATAGAAAAGACCCAACGGGTAAAAAGTTACAGCCATTTAAAAGTGGTGCAATTTGATTCCGTACAACCTTTAATGGGAACAATTCATCATGTGAAATTCTTCTCTAAAAAATATCGCCCTCTTGAGTGCTCAGCCTTGCTAGAGTGTCCACCTTCTCATTGCCTGGAATTGATCAATTTGAGGGGACCATTACAAAGGTAATCCTAAATGATCTTTCGACCAACGCACACATCTGCTCCCTTATTGTTGAAAGAAAGTAAGATGAGTGCCTCACTGTTTTCGTCGACTGGGGGGCCTCAATAGAACTGAGAATATCCGAATATTATTCCCAATGCGAAATTGATTGAGGCCAGCTCAGCAACATACACAGTTTAAACCATTTTGTAATATTCAATCTATTTTCATGCACATAAAGAGAGCATTCAAATAACTTCAAAATCGCATGAAGCGAAATCACATGTTGTAATATTTGAATTTGACATGACCTACTTCAGATACTCGCATCGTTGATTATTACATCCAAAGGTATTTTCTTACGTTAGAGCGGAAGAGATAAAATGATCGAGAGAGAGATATTACTGACTTATTGATTGCCCCGAAACATGTAAGCTATGGGCGTCAAGTGCCGGGAGGAATCTGAAATAATGAAAAATATCAATTCCAAAACTATACGACATTCATTACTTTGAAAAACAAAAACAATTAGGCGGTACAGGCGGTTCATGTTTTCAAGATGACAAAATGTTATCAAATGCGTGGTGTTTTTGAGGTTCTATTTTCATATTAAATTCAGGTTGCTACGATGGGAGTAATCCGGATAAGTATCAGTGATCAGCTCAAAACACAACAATAAAATTTGCTTCACATGATTCGGCAATTGTTTCATTATATATATATTTACTATTCACTATTCAACAAGTATTCGAAAAACAACTACTTTAATGGGGGATATACAGTTAGAACGAGAAAAAAAACTCATTTTTTTTAAAAAAAAATTCAAGGGGAAGTTTCAACTCAAATCAATCGAAACTTTTTTACAATTATGAGTGTCTCCATGTAGTATACAAAAATATTTTTTTCAACTTTTTTTCAACAAAATGGCGGCCGTTAGAGTACGTTGAAAAAATCATTGCATTTTGCTTGTGCCGGCTCTCCTGGTCGCAGTTTCGATCTGAAACCTGCTAACCCAAAAAAATTACATTAGTTACATTAACAGTTAGAAGATGAATTGAGAAAAAAAGAGTAAAAAAGATAATTTGCACTTCTGACGTTACTTTTTTGAAAAAATATCCACATATTTTCGTATTTTATAATAAAATATTACAACAATTTTTAATTCATATAGAAGGTAATACTATAATAAAGAAATCCTATAAATTTCAGCTTAATAGAATAATTAGTTTTTGAGTTATCACCGGCAAAAAATCCGAAAATGCTGTTTTGAGAAAAACGCGTTGGAAGTTTTAATTATCGGTCTGCGCGCGAAGAAGGCGTCTTCGAAAAACGATGAAACGAAACACTTGGAATTCGAATTTCGAAAAAAAAGTTTCAGGAGCGTATTCTACGGGAAATCAATGTAAGAAGGTTTTTATTTACACGATCAAGTAAATTCATATGAATATGCATAGGAAAATATATTCAGTAAGATCTTTTATTCTTGTAGCGTGTACTAATGTATGATCCGATGAGAATACATGTATTTTTCGATGATTATTAATGCTCCATGTATGTGCATACATTTTTATTTAAAATTCAACAGAGCTACGGATTAGATTGATATATTTTTGTCATTTGAACGTTTTACATCAATTGTAATTTGCATTATATTTTACTGTGCAACCCTTTTTGGCTCTTCATACAGCAGTATGTGAAATTTAGAACGGTAACAAGGCATGATTTTTTTGTTAAGTGGAACCGCATGCAGTGCAAGCACCACGCTAGGATGGTGGCTTCCTACACACAAACATACATACATAAACAATACATTCTCGCAAAATGTGTGCCAAAACACTAATAGAATTGCTAGTTTACGTTAAATCTCTTCGATGTTTTCTGCGCAATGTGCGCAAATTACCCATATAATAACCGCGCCGTATACAACAAAGGATTCAACGCAAACGCGCAGTTTTATGAACGTTTTCGCACAAGTTTAGCAAGAATTTATCGCGCAATGCATAATACACTAAGGTTTTTTTTTCACGGTTTTTTTGCACGGGTTGTTTTCGGCGATAACTCCAGAACGGAACAACTTATCAACCAAATTCAAAAACATTGGACGTGCTGATCCTGTCATGGACCGAAAGGTGAAAAGGATATTAACGAAAAACCCAAATCTCTCCATTAGAACGGTGGCTCGTAAAATAGAGATGTGGCCTGGTTTTGTCCAAAAATCAAAACCTAGTTATAAAAGTATAAAGTTGTATAAAGTTGTATAAAGTGACTTAAGTTGTATAAAGTGAAAACAGTTTCAAATCGCAACGACAAACAGAACTTGGCAGCAAAATCACGGGCTCGACATTTGTACTGCGAATATTTGACGAAGTTTTCATGCGTTGTTATGGATGCTAAAACTTATGTGCTGGAGGATTTCAAGCAGCTTCCAGGGCTGGCTTTTTATTCTACTATGTCCAGAAATGCTACAGCTGAGCATTTTAGAACGAAGAAGGCATCGAAATTTCCCAAAAAAATACCTTGTGTGGCAAGCAATTTGCACGTGTGGCTAGGAACAGGCACAATCAACAAGGAGATCTATCAGAAAGAGTGTCTGCAGAAGCGATTGCTACCCTTCATCAAAAGTCACAAAGAAAAACCTTTGTTCTGGCCCGATTTGGCATCATGCCACTATGCTAAAACTGTGATGGAGTGGTATCAAGCAAATCAAGTGAACATTGCACCAAAACCTCAAACCCGCCAAGTTGCCCCGAGCTACGACCAATCGAGAGGTATTGGGCTCTGATGAAGCGGAAGCTTTCTGGAAAGAAGCAAGAAATCAAAGACATCAAACTCTTTCAGCAAATTTGGACAAAGACGGTTTCTACGATTTCTGAAGAGTCTGTACATACCCTAATGGACGGAGTTAAGCGCAAAATTCGAAAATGTTATGCAAATACCGAATTACTATGTTTTGTCTTCACGAATTGTTAAAACACATCCCATGAATCTGAAATAAACAACTACGACGGAAATATAACGCGAAATTTATGTTTAATTCATGTTTTGACGTGTCTGGATTATTGCGGTTACAGAACTTATCTTCAAACAAACTTATATGGAATATTGTGCCATTATCGAAATATTTTAAATGATTTAAACGCTTCAATAGTGTGTAGTTTTTTTTTCTTAGCAGTACTGATTGCACTCTTCTTTTGTTAACGGTGTAATCATAGAGTCCATTCGTTTTTGATCCAGTTTCAAACTGGATCGGGTATCAAAATTGGGTCGGCTTGTTGTGTGTTAAACGTCAGTGTGTACGGTTTTATTTGTAACTCGTGTCGGATTGAGGTTTGCACTGGCTTAAAGTTCGGGAATTGCAGGTTGGAACCACTTCCAACCTAGGTTCAAACACGAATTCGATTATAGTTATATATGTTCTAATCAGCAGGCCGGAAATGGATGGTTGGGCTAAAGTTCTTTGGCCTTAATTTTAAATTTCACAAAATTTATCATACGTTTAGACGTTGTTACAGATGTTAACCAATGGAAGAATTAGCAAATATGTAATTGACTGATTCAAATTTATCTTCCCACACCAGATATGTAAGAGCTGATAAGATATCAGTGTTTCGCTCGGAAAGTGTTATATAGTTTGCGACCGCCGACAGGACATCTATGTTGATAATGTAATCACGGAAAATAGTAAATAAACCTCAAATTTGAAATTGATTTCTGTCACACTTAGCCTTCAGGAAGTGTGATAACAAAAATCGCTAGAACTGCTCCGTGCCATTGGCGGTATATGAGCACGATTAAGCGCGCACTCTTTTGCCGGTCAATGGGATTAGCTAGCCCCTTCCCCTTGCCTACCCCGCACTGGATTAGCTAGGCAAGAAATGGTCTGTTTGATAGGATGCCACCTTTCAAACATGCCCTACGCTCAATTCCAACTACTTCTATTCAATTTCACAACCTGCCGTGCTCGTACTTTGTCAAAAGTATTGATTGATCAATAACGTATGGATAGTGAAATCTGCACAAAAGTAAAAAGGCCATATATTTTTTATTTGTAAACAAAAGCAATCGCTCTTTATTTTAGTTGTTCATATAAACAAACAAGTTAATGTAGAAAAAAAATTACACCAATTCGCTCAGCCTTGCGGCAGTTGGCAGGCACTTTGCTCATGGACGCCTCAAAACTTAATGTTTTCATATTTGCGAGCTCTTTTTTTATTTTTTGCTGAAGATGTTTGGTAGTTTTTGGACGAAAGTTGTTTGAATTTACCTTCCGCTTCAGATAGGCCCAAAAATCTTCAATTGGGCGAAGTTGTGGCACGTTTGGAGGGTTTTCATCCTTCAGCACATAAGGAATCTTCATGCTTTCCATGGCTTCCAAAGATTTCTTCGCATAATGGCTCGATGCTAAATCCGGCCAGAACACTACTTTTCGTCCACGATGTTTTGGAGGAATAAACTGTTTCACCTTAGGCAAGCACTTTTCAATATAACGATTTGCGGTGATGGCCAACCCCGATTCAAAGAAAACAGGTTTGGCATTCCAAGTGGGTTGATTGCCAACCAAAGCAATATTTTCGTATGTTCAACAAACTTCACATCTTCTTTCACCTGTGCTTTGGGACTGTCGTAGAAGTATTTTCCTTGCCATTCATTTCCATCCAACGTGAAATAAGTCTCGTCATCCATGATGCAAAGTACATCGTTTTTCGCTTGAAAAACATTTCGGACAAGCTTTCTCAATCGTACTTTCTGAACAGCAGCTTGAGTTTCTGACACTTTCGGTTCCACTTTCCTTGACCGCTTCTTGATCCCAGCTTCATCCAAAACCTTTTTGACAGTTTGGTGATGACAATTAAACTTTTTTCCAAGTCAACCGTATTGAATTTCGTTTCACTGAAGAATCTCTCAAACTTGACCATTTTCCTGAACCGATCTTCCAAATTGTTGTTTTTCACATTTCCCATGTCCATAAAATGACGCACTACCTTCGATTTTGGCCTATCTGGATGAGCGTTACTCATGTTTCGTCTTGTAATAGATCACCGACAACTTGAACACTTGGAACTGAGGTATGACAGAGCTGTTAAAAACTTGACATCGATCAGCTGTAGAATCGTTAGGGTTGTGATTGAAGCAGGGCTGTGAAAATGTGTGCAGATTTCACTATCCATACGTTACTTTCTCTCCACATCTTTGGTTCCAGCAGTAACTGCTGTCTTTTTATAGGGTTGCATATCAACAGGATATTTCCAATTTCAAACATTTTAAATGAATACGTGCTTCATGCAACAAAAAAAAAAAAACACGATTAGTTATACGTAAATAAACATCAAAATTTTTACCGTGATCATATTCTTGGTGAAAGCACTTATCGTAAAGGTCATCGAATTTGCTTTCGTGGGCGCTCCAACAATAGCTTTGTCTCCTAGTTTTATTCAAGAAGTTTAAAACAAGGAAACTCTAAGTTCTATAACTGCTTACATCAATTCGAATAAAACCGGTAGAATCGTTCGTAAGTATGTACTCAGATGATAATTTGTTTCGTGTTTCATGAATTTTATTGGCATCATATTATTCAATAGTTTAGGATTTCCAACAAATATGCCCGCTACAGGACCTGTAAAACAAAACCTTAAAAGAAAACGAATGTCAACCCCTACTGCTTGGAAAAGACATTTTCTGACGACAGGCAGATCCTAGCATGCAAAGAACACAACACCCCCGATCCGAATCAATGCTGCACCAAAACAGCAATCCATCCCGCACCAAACAACTGATCAACCCATCTTTGATTTATTGCGCTTTCAATTTGTTTGCTCCCCCGAGCAGAGCAGCAGCAGCAGCAGCCCATGTAATCGACGAAGCTTAACCGATAGCTCCTTCTGCCCCCGCCCCCCTAGAACCAACAGCGCTTTGACATGGTTCACCATTCCGTGAAGGTTCCAATTCTGCAACGAGCTGACTCAGATCGATCCCACCGGATTTCAGCTTCTTTTGTGGTCTAGGTCGGGCGGACGTTCGTTCGGCTCCGGTATAGGTTAAGGTAGGTTAGGTACACTAACAACATTGCTCTCCATGATTTCGTTTGCAAAATGAAATGATGCAATTGATTTGTTTGCTGTACTGAAACCATTGCTGCTGCACATGCACAATGCCACCATTCGTCGGTCGTCTCAGAAATTTTGTTGTTCGTTCGTCTCTATAGTATTTACCATTTACATTTTCAACCTGCCAAGTTTCCCTGAAGCCATTCTCCGAAAAGGAGCCACCCAACCTCCATTCGCCCCTTCACCCGCATCTTTAAAGGAATGAAAAGATTCATGGGTTTCCGTTCGTTGCGAACCTCCGAACAATTGGTGTGATTTATATGAATGAAGATGAATACCCGATCGGGCCAGGTTGTGGTTGTTGGGGAGTAGGGAGTGGGGATGGAAACTGCAAAGCTTTGTCGAGATACGGCAGGCAAAGTGAAGCTTTTCTGCAGCTCTCTGCGCCTGATGACTATGCTGTCTGCAGTTCGCCACTTGTGCCACACATCTTATTGGGCTGTGTTGAGTGTGGAACTTGTTGCTCTCAAGATAAACGCCCTCAAGGGGCTACGCTGCTGTTGCTCTCGTGCTGCTATTCACATTGATGGTCATTCAAGTCAATCTGTCTTGGGATCGGCATGGGCATGTTGGACGGCGAAGGCAGGGTTATTGGGGCAACGTAAATGACGAAATGTGTGTGTGTGGCTGCTTCAGGGGAAGTTGTTTGCAAAGGAAAATAAATAATTTGCGCAAATTGAAACGAAAAGGGAACGATACGTTCAATTCGGGGCTGATTTTCATGCTGTGGTTGTCATTTGACTCAATTCAATCATCCTAATTGAGTGGTTCATTCATGGCAGAGGCATAAGTCGATGTTTTCGTTGAATTACTAGGGCGCAAATATTGGACGATAAGACAAAAAAAAATTCTAGAAGCAGAATAATAGACATGCTGAATTAATCATTTGTTCTGAATAAAAACCCTTACTCCAGAATGCTTTCCAAGATAAGATGCATGCCAGGAATATAGAATGACTCCATAAATTCACAGCATAAAAAATGAAACATTCCAAAGGGAAAAGGACATACAACGCTCTCTCTCTATCGTAGCCGATGCAAAATCCAATTAAAATCGATCCAATCTGAAGTTTTTGTTTATAGATTTGGTTTATGACTGTCACATATTAAAGCAGTTCTCTCGTTGGAAGTGAGTACAGTAAAGACAAGACAAGAGGGGAAAGAGGGAGAGTGGCTTTGAATTGGATTCCTTTTTTGTTTAAATTTATGTCTATTTGGTTATAAATTTGTAAGAAAGATGTCATATTGATTTGTTGAGATTGGATGTGCTTATTTCTGCGATGTGCTGTGGTTTTTGTCGGTGGTGAGATTTATTGAGCACAGTACTATTTTAGCTCAGTTACTTCTCCGGTTGAAGTTGAAATGAGATATTGAAGGGTAAGTCAATGCATTGAAGTGGTATATTCTTTTAGCTTTGTCAAATCATCATAACGAGTTAAAACTCATTTTTCTGTTAGTGTATAATTTTGTTCTCAGTGGGGGGCATTCATCTTTGCAACGGTGCAAATGTTGTCTACTTTAAACTTACAACCTTCTATACCCAACAAACATCAATGCCGAATAACTGTTTTTGTTCAAACGAATTTGTAAAAGTTGTTGATGTTAGTTCGGTACTGTGGAGTTGTGTCACCAAATCTTTAAAGCAAACAGCCGATTGTGATGCTGTTAGCTTTAAAAAGGTTGCTCTACAACGAATCATTGTCTTCGCTTCCATCAAAATCTGTATAGCTGTCGTCAGTATTATCTACGGTCGCTTTATTATTTACAAGATGGAGGTAGTCGTTTCACAAAGTTGAATTCTGTCATGATGAGATCGTTCATTTTGTAGTACAACACCACTTTTGACATACACAGCGACAACACTATCGCGCTGACAAGTGTTAACCTCCTTTTTTTACTACTCTTCAATATTTCAATGCTTCTGGAGTGAATTAGGCTTAGTGACCTTGAACGCACGCACACTACAGTGCTATTTACAACAAAGCAGTGCAAGTAAGAATCATCAAAATCATCAGAAAACCATCATTCCTCTGCATGTGCTAGAAAGGGAAAGGTGATTAAACGTCAAAAAGCCTAATACACTCATTCGATTTAGCTCTTCCAGGTTTCATTGTTCGAAAGTGTTGGCATAATTAAAATAGCAATTATTTCTTGTGCTTGGTAAGAGGACATTTTCCATCGATATCAAAAGGTAAACATTTGGGTAGGCTACTATTTTGGTGTATTTTTATGATCCAAAACATTCCCAAACAAATCGTTACTCCTCGCACGGAGAATACATAACATAACAATTTAATGTATGTAAACCCATAAATGGTGGTAACCATTAATTATACTGGTGGGGACCAGTATCGCATCGCTTCACGATGTTTCTCTCCGAGGTCTCTACGTTGGAGACGACGAGAAAAACTTTAGTGATCGTCAGTCGGTGCGAATCAAAACAAACCCAAAAAAGGAGAGAGTTCTTCTCCCATGTGCGCATCAGTAAACAGAGTGCACACAATAGATCGCTAAGAATAAACTATACATGCGTCAATTTTTGCCTGTTGAAGTGGCGGACTTGTTCCGTCGCTACAACCTACCCGCAGTGGGATGTTAGGCAAGATTGACGTCCATAATTCAGTACCATTGGATACATGCCCTTTCGCTCAATTTTCAAAAACATCTGTTAATTTTCCCACCTGCGCACTCTGACGGACCTTTCAACACTTTCTCTTCACATCTTTCATTCTAGCCAAAAACATTGTTGTTCACTCTTGGTGCCTCATGGTGATGAGCGAACATCTCCTTCTACATCAAAATCGTAAAGTAAAACAATTGGTTGATGTTTTGTGTTTGAGCGTCATGTTTGTAAGATGGAACACTGTTTGGCTTGTAATATAGAACACTTTTTTTTTTGTTTTAACACATATGAACGATGTTTTATATGCTTTTATGCAATAAAGTGTAAATAGAAAGATTTGGGGGATCTCGCATCTCTTAAGAATTTTTTTTTTTTTCATTTGCAAATTTATTTTCATTTTTAGATTCTAAGCTCTGATTACTAGCTAAATTCAATAATTTTTTTGAAATCGCAGAGTTTTACTTCATTATTTTAGTGTTTATGTGGATTATTTGGGGTGTTCCATCTTACAACCCCTTGAAATTGCAATTTTCGATGGATTTCGAAAATAGACCAACATTTTTGAATGACTATAAATAATCAGTTTCATGGCCAAAGTTGGAGCCTTTTAGTTCCTCTATCGAAGGATGTCTTTGGATCCGCGAAAAAATAAAAACTATACATGTTCCGAGCAAAAAACTGATCGTGTTCCATCTTACAAGAATTTCCTCTACCACCCGCGATAGTCAATTGTGGACACCGGTCCGACTGCACACGGACAACCTTTTGCTTTGCATTTAATCCCATCGCTTTTGGAGCACGAACAAGAAAATCGGCCTAACAATTCCCCAGCCTGTTGGTGTTAGCCATTGGCAAAATTTGATTGCACATCCGAAAAGGATACGTTTCCATTCCTTCATTCTGATTTAGATGGCAGGAGCAGTTCCTTCTAATTAGCAACATAAAGATAGTTTGATAGTGAATTGTGTGAATTCTTCTTTCGAAAGTTGTTTATGACTAGACCTCTAGGAAAGTGGATCAGAATGGATAAAACCGAGTTATTCAGTACAACACTGTACTACGCATTTGGGCTTCAAATGGTGAGTTAACAACTTCGAAGGAGGGTGCGACCGACCTCTTGTACTCACAAGTTCCTACCTCACGCCTCCTCGAGTCATATGATCACAAAAGACTGCCAGCTGAAACATGGAGACGCTGGTTGGCTTAGCCTAGGCAATGTTGTCACTTTGACAATAGCGAAGTGAGGGAGTGCGACCTGTCAATCATATCATAATTCCAGGTCATCATTGTGAAAAAAATAACATTTAAAATTAATTTTTCATGGCTGTTATACATTGTTTAAATTTTATGGTTCATAATGGATGCGCAAGTTTGTCTACAATTGCAACAAAACAGCAGTCGACAAACATGTAATTTTCAGTTAATTTTATAATATCCCTTCACTATATATTATCTTATAAGACATTGCTTATTCATTACCATTACCATTCATCTTTATCATCATCATTTCCATTTTTATCATTACTTGTGTTTTCGTGATTTATATATTAACATAAAAAGAATTTCATAATTTTGTCTAATAGGTTATATATACTTTTAATAAGTATGTTTTACATGTCCAATAAACTGATTCGTGCAGCGCTGTGTGCCATTTGGCTAGTGTCAGTTCAATTTTTGTCATTACTGTGTCACAACTCACAATATTTTGCTTCATAGATTACTCAAACATTACTTATTGTTTTTATGTCCATTTGTCTTTAACTCCCTTTTAATTGAATCTTTCCTGTTTCAGGAGCAACTCCTAACTCAGGAGCATTAACTA
Source organism: Aedes japonicus (assembly GCA_034211315.2). Lineage (NCBI taxonomy): Eukaryota > Metazoa > Arthropoda > Insecta > Diptera > Culicidae > Aedes > Aedes japonicus. Next base: position 109,329 of record JASCZW010004494.1, read on the forward strand.
TTGGGTCAGTAAAAATTAAAACGGATTGCTGTTTTAAAATAAGCATCTAGCAGCAAATAGTTCGCATCAACAGCAAACAGTAAATAAAAATGTATAAATGTTAGCTCTGTAAAATTTCAATAGATTTAACAAACTTTTTCAGGATACCCCGAATCATGTTTTTGGTGAATTGCACCTATTGCTGAAAAAGAGCGAAAACGTGCTTAAGCGTGGACCCACAGAACTCTACACATTATCAATTAACATCATTTCTTGCCTTTCAGGATCAACCGAATGAAGATCATATATAATAGATACGAATGCTTGTAGTATTTTCATTTAGATCAATATATACACTATTATAATATAAATATTTCATGGAGATGGGAGGGACCATCAGGGCACCCGATTGAAGCACTCTGGATGGGGAGAGTGAGAATGCCAGCTCCCTATTGCTAACAGTTTGTGAATAGACGGCTGGCTCTTCTCTCCGCCCATTGGGGCATCCTCATGTTAGATGGCTTGCTCTTTTGACCAATTGTTTAAGCTTGTTGTTGGAAGGGGATTCTTTATATCCTTGTGGATACGTATAAGTGATGTTGCGTATCGATCCACTCTACCCCATTTTGGCCCTTCATACAATGGCACGGTTAGGATAATCAGTGGTTATTAAAGCTTGATCAAGTCTTACAGCGAGGAGAGCCCATTGCTGGCGGACTTAGTTTCCGTGCTTCAATGGGTGGTAGTACATATCATACATCATACATCATACAACACTGTACAACGCATTTGATAAAACGTATCCGGAAAGGAAAAAAAACAGCACATCAAGCTGATACCGTGACGTTTTGGCAGCAGGCAAAAGGTAAGGAACCTAATGTAAAGCTCAAAGCATTAGCTCAGTCAAAAATATGTGATCTTGAGGCAATCTCGTTAAACAGACATGGCAAATTGTTGCAATTCTGGGGCAAGGCTGCAGTCAAAACTGCAAAACTTTTTCTGACGATATAGTGTCGCCAAAGCGTAAAAAAACTCCCATCGAAGTTCCTCAGCAGGCAAGTACATCGGGTTGCCCCAAGCATCCTGCGCCTATACAAGAGAAGATTGAAGTTGAACTGAACAATGTTGCAAAACAAGTTCTGCGACTCAAAGAGTGTGATTTAGAGACTCCAAGAGCTTTGTAAATTATCGAATAAAAAATTGAAACTAGAGAATGACTGGAGACAACATTTCTGAACAGAAGAGGCAGCAAAAACGTAGGGATCAGGTTATGTCTTCGAAGCAAAAATTTCAATCAAATCAATTTCTTGTGTGAAATCAATTTGTAACATTGCATTTCACGGTTCAGCTCAAGAAAAATGACAGTTCGAAAGCGTCAGAAGCATCAAAACACTGAATGAGTTCACATTGGCACTACGTGAACAAGGATTTCGTTTTAGTAGATCTGCAGCGTACCTTAGATTACTACCTCGTCGATTTAATATAACAGAGTGTAAAAGCCACGTCAAAACGTTACCAGTGCAATTGCTTCGTGCGAGGAATGCAAAGCATATTGACCATCAAGATGGTCGATTTTGTACCGCCAGATGAAGTTGCCTTTCTCAGCCAGGGTGATAAAGCCAGAGTCGTGATCGGATTGACAGCAGCCAACAAACAAGCTCCTATGCTGATGCACGTCGAATGCAAGGTTACACTTCCGGATCATGATTGGGTTGTGGCTTCACGTCATAAGCTGATCCCATCTGTTACAGCTGGTATAGAGGTGAAACACATCGCATTAGGGCAACCAGAAGCTGTTGGCACTCAGGTCCCACTTATATTGCCATTCGATCGGGAAAGCACTCCTCGCCAACTGCTTACTCTCATGCTGTTGACTTCAAGCGTCTATTGGAATTGGAGGAATTTGATTCGATTATGAAAAAGGATGGTCTAGTAAAGCCTATAGGCATCATCATTGTCGATGGATGGTCCGGATGAAAATCCACGATACCGAAAACTTATACAGGTAGCTGTTTATCACTTTTTGGAACATAATTTGGATGCAATTTTCATCGCTACGAATGCTCCCAGGAGAAGCGCTTTCAATCGCGTAGAAGGGAGAATGGCAACTCTTAGCAAAGAGTCTGATCATACCTCACGATTGTTATGGATCGCACTTAGATTCACAACTTCGCATTATAGACGAGGACCTGGAAAAAAAGCAAACTTCATGTTTGCTGGAACAACATTGGCTGAAGTGTGGAGTGATCTGACCATTGATGGTTTTCCTACAGTGGCTGAGTATGTTCATTCAGATTCTTCCGAAGTAGATCCTGAATCTCTCGAGCTCCGTGATCAATCTTGGTCCGACATGCACGTTAGAACAAGACAATATTGTTGACCAATAGTGAACTGTGACAACAGGTATTGCTTATGCAATGCTAAACAGGTTATGTTCCTAAAGATGAGGTCAATTTGTTTCCACGACGTACTGTACACCGATTAGAAGCTCTTTGTCTACAGTGCTGCAGAGAAGATATGTGTCACCACCGATTCCGTTAGTACAATCATCTGAGGGGCTGAATGCTGTTACCATCGATCAATTTGTACTCGATACTCAAATTCGATCCATGCAAAATTTTAGCCTAAAGCGATGTCCTGGTTTCAAGCTTCATTCGTATGATCTTTATTGTCCATCGTTTAAAAGTTCGTTGAAAGACAGAGTGTGTGTCTTTTGTGGACTTCATTTCGCATCCCAGGTTAAGTTGAAAGAACATTAGAAAGTGCACAGAATAACTCAAGCCGAATAGGAGGTCCTTCCGAAGCGGATTTCTGCAAAACGTCGGTTAGAAGTGCTGGTGACTGCAAATGTATCTGACGAGTTTGTAAATGTGATGGATGAAAATGAAGTGGATATGAAAGAAGGCATCGGTCGGCGATCCGGAGGTTGTTGAAACACATCTGATCGTAGCAATCGAAGACGATCTAAAGTTACCGTGGATCGAAGAGGAATAAATCTGGAGTGAGAGGTTTTCTCCTTTTTTGAGAAAATATTTTATTATTGATCTAGAAGGAGATGTTCGCTCATCGCCATGAGGCACCAAGAGTGGACAGTAATGTTCTCTAGAATGAAAGATATGAACAGAAAGTGTTGAAAGTTCCGTCAGTGTACGGTAGGTTGGAAATAGAATAGAAGTATTGAAAATTGAGCGAAAGGGCATGCCTAACATCCTACTGCGGGGTAGGTCGAGGCACCGACGAATCCGCCACCTCAACAGGTACAAAGTAACGTGTTGGTACACGCTCATGTAGCACTGATAGCTTTGTGATAGTTTCTAGCGGTAGTTTGTATGCACTCTGTTTTGATGCGCCAAGGGAGAGTGCGCATCCCAAGTTGTGAAAATATGAGCATATTTGAAAATTGAAATCTAAATGAAGATGACAACATGTTGCTTTGCTTCGAAGGGGGGAGAGGGCTAGTGGCGGCGTAACGTATTTTCTCATAGTGGGTTTGTAATAGTTTGTAGATACAACTGTGACATAGGGGTCGCTGAGGATAAATTTGTCAAAAAATCGCGTGGCGTACTTAATGGATACCTCCTTACATGCTCAACTTAAGAATGTTCGGGATCAAGTCTACCATCACTGAAGTTTCCTGAGCACGAAGACCTCAACTGACTATTACGGAACTTCAGTAATATTATTTTCAAGAATCGTTTGCTCCACTGCATCCATTGATTAGAAATCTGAGCTTTGTTTGTTTTGTATGTGATTTTCTATCTCAAAAATCTTGAAGTGATAATCCACCTATAAAACCTATAAATCATATGTAAAAAAAATCTCTCCTGTTTCACCTTAAGTCCAGGGAAAATGATTCTCGACAATGTTCCCACGAAGAACCCTGCATAGACTTCGTGACTAATAAACTGCCATAAATGCCTATTAGTCCCATCAACATGGGAAATCAAGCAAAGCTGTTATTCTTCTATGGGCAGTGAAGTACAGCTTTGGACTGATTATGCGCGACCTCTGTTAGAAGCATTATCGTAAACGGTGAGTTAAGGTATAAGTTTAGTGTAAAATTTCCACAAGGTTGATATAAGAAGACTTTTTTTCTTTTTGCATTATTATGTGGAATCTATTTTGTTCATGCACTGGGAGATAACCGAAAACACGTAACAATAAAACAAATGTGACTATAACTAGAACATCAATAATAACGCATAACAGAGGTTAAACACAAGCAGGAAATTTGCGCACATTGTAAGGAAACCCGCCAAGCAACCACACCCAAGCATTCAGAAATTTGCGACAAAATTTATCTTGTAAGCCGAATACGTTGTACTTACACTCCGAAGCTGCGCATTTGAATTGGAATTCAAATTTCGGTAAGCCAATATTGTGCGATATTCGAACATACACATTCACACGATTTTTTTTTATTTTGCGAATCAGTGCGCATATTAACCCATGCATTATAACGGATTGTGTGCATTTTTTTTGATTGTTTGCCGGAAATGTGCATCACACGGGGATCGGGTGGATATGATTTCACACAAACGGCAACGAAAACCAATGAGAGTCGGGTGGTGTACGTGTGGATGTAGGGGGAGTCCAATCGGATTATAGTTACGGGTGTTCATGTGCGAAATGTGTTGATTTTCGTATGTTCGATTTTTGTTTTGTGCATGAAGAAGAGAAGAAAAGAATGAAACACTGTAAGTGAGATGATTACCAATTGGTTGGGAGGAAATTCCAGTTTTTGGGCATTATGATACAAAGACAGACCTCTATCGGTATGGAATAAAATGATGACCAAAGCAAGTATCACTTACAAGTTTCACCAGCGTCTTCGGCATAGGGGTTGATTTCGATCAGCAAGGCATCCTTCTTGACAAAGAGATCGTACATGTTCAACAGCATCTTGGCCGTCTCATCGGCGTGGTCCTCCAGACCAACTTTTTTGGCGATCTAAAATCATGTTTAAGTTAGTCTAACTGCCCATTCAAAGGAAATCAGAATCTGCAACTTACGGCTAAAGCCTGAGCCTTTTGCAGACCAGCTTTAATGTCGATGGGTTCGTAGACGATGGCATCCGGATTTTCGGCAGCCACTTCTTCAATGTTTACACCTCCTTGGGAGGAAGCAATCAGGACTGGACCCTAGAACGTTTGTATCGTTAGTTACGAACCATACAACACCGCCCAGCACAAACTTACGTTGAAGGCACGCTCCATCATGACGGCGAAGTAGAACTCCCGGCGTGGGAACTTTCGTTCGGCTACCATAACCGAGTTGCAAATGCGACCGGCGGCTCCGGTTTGCTTGGTAACCAGCAGTTGTTTGATCATTTTGCCGGAAATGTCTCTCGCTTCCTGTGGTCTGTTGGTGACGTAATATTGTTAGTGTTTGAACTGTTTCTTAGAAGTGTGTCTAACTTACGAAAACACCACTCGAACACCTCCCTTGAGTCCATTTTTGAAGGTACCCTTGCCACGGCCACCGGCTAGAACCTGTGCCTTGAGCACCAGGTTCTTGGTGTTGAGACTCTTGGCAATCTTCTCGGCATCTTGGGAGGAATTTGCCACACCGAATCTGAAAACAAAAAATGCGAGAAGGTGAATTTCAGTTTCAATCGACTCATCGGGTTCCTTGAGTAACAACAAAGTAAAACATTTTAATCAGTATCGGGCAACGTTCAACACATGACTGCGATAGTGGAAATCACGGTGAGTGAGTTAGTTGAACTTTGATCAAGCTACGTAGTAAACCCGCAGTCAGTGCTGTGTTATATTTATGTTTTGGCTGTTCTCAGCTCTACGGTTGACTTGAGATTGTGAGATATAGAAGACCATTTGGTGATAACGCTTGCCGTCGGCATCACCACTGCATGGCGCGTGACAGCGAAATTGATTAGCGCTTCTATTTTTGTTTACTTCGAATGGTTGAGTTGCGGCTTGTAGCTGTGGAATAAATTCAAGCGAGGGTCACTGGTTCATCTTTTTCGATAATGGGCCTCCTGGAGATTCGTTCGAGGTTTCGTGCCGGTTGGGTTGATCTAGGTCAGTAGAATTGTGGGCATTTTTATCCGCAGTGTTTATTGACGTATTGTAAAATCAATTCCATTTGAATTGAAGACTGTGATGTCAACAAGAGTCATGTGATTGCAGAGTATTCTTAATCAGCTTCCAGAAATGCAATGTTGCATGCAAATGAAAACGCTCACCCGACCTAGTATGATATTTGGTAAAACATTAACGAAGCTATGATTGTACATTTGAAAAATATTCTGGATATAAGTGTAATGTCCTCACTAAACATTAGCACGAAGTCTTCGATCCAGAATAGCCTATGCAGAGATGGTGAATGTACATTTTTTTTTTCAAAACAGTCACCTGCTGCGAATTTAGAGGCCTGCACACCACCAACAGTTAATTTGTACAATTCTAGTGAACGCGGGGAATTGAAAGAGAACATTTTCTCCCTGTTTGTGCCGACAGTTTCAAACCGTTTATAAATGGTGTGACTGTATTTTAAAGTGACCAGATGTCCCGGATTTGACCGATCTGTCCCGGATTTGACCGATCTGTCCCGCATTGCCATGCGTCCAGGAAACCGTCCCGCATTGCCATGCGTCCAGGAAACCGTCCCGCATTCCAAAAATGGGTTCAATTTTTTTATCAGTGCGTTCGTTTGTTATTCTCGTTTCTGTCAGATGGAGCGCCCATCGACACACTTGCATTTCTAAAGGGATTAAATCTTTATATTCCTGAAGGGCTTTCAAAATGACGTTTTGTGCCGGGTGCTGACGGTTTCATGTTGGGGAAAAAATCTATAAAGCGAGTGAACAGAATTTTGGTGTCGGTGACGATTGTTTACATATTTCCATTCCGCCGATAAGTTTTCTGTTCCAGTATAGCTTTTTCTTGCAAATTTAAGAAACACATTCTAGTCACACCAGAAAGCTCGGAGGAAAAAATAGAAAATCAATACGTATCAACTGGTTTAATGATGACTTAATCTAGGAAACCATGTCATGAGCTGAAAGCTGAATTTCCCTTCATCGAAAAAATCCAAAATACAGAACAGCATTTATTGCGGACTTTGCTTCAGTGATTTTTCGATTGCTTTTGGAGGAAAGAACGACATCACTCGACATATTGCTTCTGAGAAGCATAAGAATCATCTTCCAAGGTGAGTTTCTTTTTTTTCCGAAAGGCGATATTTGGTTATAAAGAAAAGGAGCTTGCTGTTGCTGATGTCGTTTGCCTGTATCACACAATTGCACACAACCAAGCCTTCCGATCGTTGGATTGCACTTCCAAACTCATCCGGACGATGTTCGAGCCAAAGGTTCCATGTGGTCGCACCAAAGCTGAAGCCATAGTAAATCACGTTTTGGTACCTTTTTCTGTTCAGGAGATGCTGAAAATACTGAAAAATGTTGGTTTTTTGACCATTTTTACAGATGCTTCCAACCATAAAGACATAAAACTGTTTCCTTCTCTAATTCGCTACTTCGATTGTAAAGCAGGAGGAATTCAGATAAAACTGCTTGATTTTTCTCCTCGGCGAAACATCAGCAATTATTGCGGGTTCCATTCACGAAATTTTGAAAAAGCATAATTTACAAGGCAAGGTTGTTGCACTATGTGCTGATAATGCAAAAAAATTTTTGAAGGATTGCAAAGACGAGGAGCAAACAATGTGTACAGGAAGCTTAAAGATTTCTTTAAATAGCCGATCATCGGTGTAGCACACGTCGGGTCGTTGATGGCCGGATGTTGCTATTGCGATTGCTCACCTGTGGGAGAAGGATCAAAATGTGGGATATTGTCTGAGTCCAGACACTAGGTTCGTTGCGAAAAGAGTACAGATACAGCTCTTTTTTGATTCACACAGCACGAACAGTGACACGAGTACAACCACTGGTTTTTCCTTTTAATTTGGCAATAGAAAGCACTTTTACTCTACTTTATTTTAGTTTTTAATTCTCTTTTGTTACAACTTTATCCAATTGATTTGGATTCTTCCCTGGGCTCTGGCAAAACCTTGAGGTAGTTTAACTTCAACTACCAGGTCCCGGGGCTGGTCTGGTTCTTTACCAATTTGGAAATAAGCACACTAGTGTTGCCAGATCAGTGATAATGCAGCCCAAAAATGCGTCTGAAAATCCTCAAGTATTTCCTATCGACAAACATTATTATACTGAGATAGTGATCGATGGTCAAGTACAGAATTTGCGAATAGTTGGAATGTTGCACTTGATCATATAAACGCAGTTGAAAAATCTGCATACTTTATTATCACAACCTAGCGCACTTTTGGAAAGCATTATCACAAGGGGAGCCTGTTCCATTATTCATCTCATGATCCATTATTCATAATATTCGGAATTATAGGAGTTTGATGTGTGAATGAATTTGTTCCTTATGTTATTAAGTTACTTCCAACTTCCAAAAATAAATAACATTAAATTTAAATAAAAAGTTAGAAATCCGATGGTTACGCGTCGATCTTTCGTTTTCAAATTGTGCGAATTGCTAAGAGATGAGATGAACATGGAAATGGTAACCCAAGATGCTATGCTTGTATCAAAGCTTTCTACCGTGAGGCGATTTTGCTTACTTAATTCTAGATACCAAGTTTTGAAGAATAGCGGAGCTCTTACAGTGCGCATCGGCAATTGACGATATACTACGTCATCAAGATGAAATCCTGTTGAAGAATTTCAAATAAAATTCAAGACAAAGCCCCCGAAACTGGATGAAAAATCCTGTCTGTTTCTAACGAAACATTACACGGAACGAATGAACTAGTCACAACAGACGCATGCTAAAAATTAAGATAAGTAATAAATGTATTACCCCTCTCAACATATCATAAGGTTTTAAGGTACGCATCGACAATGAGCGATTTACCTTGTCATCAAAAAGAAGTTTTGCTGGAGAACTCAAAACAAATTTCAAGACCAACCCCCAAACAAGAAGCAAAATCTCATCTTGAAACAAGAGAACAAGTTCTGAATTATAGTAATATCAAGCAAAACAGGTATTTTGGAAAATATCGTTGATCAGTTAATCACAAGGTAATAGATTGTATTTGCAAATGATTGATGTAAACTCTTCTCCCTACAGCCTTACTTGCCAAAAATGATCCCCCCTCCCCAATCCTGTGGGTAGTGATGCAATATCATTGTACACTTCTAGTGTGCACTAATAGTGTATCCCGCAAAATTCAAATCCCCCATGGGAAGAAACGTTGCGTAGCCCATTCAACTATCCCTGATGTATTATGTAAGGTTTGAGTTCTTGTACTCATACTGGTGACCTGGCGCCTCGCCCCTTATACGTCAATAAAATAAAATAAAATAAAATAAAATAAAACTTT
>JASCZW010004495.1:0-54661 GCA_034211315.2 Aedes japonicus
AATAAATGAAAAATAATGAGATTTCGGAAACAAATTCATCATACTCATTACAAAAATTAATGTCAAATTCAGTCTGTGTTTGTCTGCTAGTATGACACTTGTTGAATTGAATTACGTGCTCATGCATTTTGCATTATTTTCCACTTTTCATAACGGTAGTTATAACCTGGCATTGATTGTGTTGGCGCACCCCTCGATGTCGAACACACCTGGTAGTAGCAGCAACCTTGCGGGAAGAGCGAAATCGATCCAACCTTCAACGTCGTCCACGATTGACAACACAGCCAACAATTCTGTCAGATTTGCATGATTAGGAGATTTTGATATTATTTGTGTCTATAGTATTGAGTAGTTGGTCGTTTTTCTCTATTGGTGATTTTTTTCCTAAATTTCCGAATAAAACTAGTTATTAAACCTACGTATATATATATATAACTAAATTAATCTAAGGTACTACGAGGTAAAACTTGAATTGTGCTTAAGCTTAATTATGATGTTCTCTAGCCTATAATACTAGTACGGGTTATACTTGGAATACACATGATTGTTAATTTAATTAGCCTAATTAGGAGGTAGAAACACAGGTACGGTAGATTGAGGTGAGAATTTAACACTGACTACAATGTGAATGACCTAGTGATGCATTCAAATAGAAAAAGCGAAAGCCAGCACAGGTAGCTGAAAGCTGAAGCGACGACGACAAAATAGTAGAGTGCACTAAACGTAAGGAAGGGAATTTAAACCTATCCTAAAACTTGTCCTATGCAAAATCTGGCGATTAAACGACTTGTCACGTATTCGGAACAGCATTTACGTTTTTCATTGATTACCATGGTACGCAGTAACAGTTATTGGTGATACTATAAACTGCCGAGATAAAACATCGTCATGTCAAAACCATGTGTTTTTTTTCAAATAATCATTTATTTGTACAGGCTCAATCGAATCAACTTTACAGAGCCACATTTTAATATTTTCATACATCATTTATCCAATAACTAAAGTTGGAGGATAGAACCGATTACTCGCGGCTGAATTACAAATTACGGATGGGAAGAGGATGGGAATTTAAAGTTCGATTTACATAACACATTCAACTTAAATTCTAAATTATCTTAACACTTATAACTATACAATTTATGGTTTTCTTTTGATTTGAACTTTTTTGAAAAACAAAAAACACACACACATACACAGATAAAAAAAACTTATAGTGAACATACAGGTTAACTAACTACAATCTAAGGCTAATCTTAGTCAAATGAGTTTCCATGTACTCCAAGTCACGTACAGCCAAAATATCTCTGATTGGCACATTGGGTTGTCGTACCTCGAGCCCAAAGGAAATCATAAAGCTCCGATCTGACTCCACGATGCTCAGCACAGCACCAAATAACGTGGTCTGCGTTCTGTAACCCTTGTCCACATTCACAGAGATTGCTGTCCCTCAGCCCAACCCGGAATAAATTATCGTTCAAAAAATAATGATTGGAAGTGAGACGAGACATTACACGAATAAAGTCTCGACCCACATCCATCCCCCTAAACCAAGATTTCCTCGACACCTTTGGGATGATGGGAATGTTGCCATACGTCCTAATCTCCTTTACTCTATTTATGCTGCCAGCTGACGAGTGACTGCTGACGAAAAACAGGAAAAAAAAAATCATTGAACGCGATTTGTCGATCATAAACATCGCCTTCCATAGCGCCCACCTTTTGCAACCGAGGTCAAAAGCATGTTATGTAGTGCATCTTTAGAACTTCTTATGTGAACTAAAGATGTTATAGAGATATCGATTAACTGCGCTGTTTTGACCATGTCAGAGTCGAAAATTAAGTGTCATAAAAGGCAGCATTGCAAGAAAACAAAATGATCATAATACAGTTATACCTCGATAGTACGTACATCAACATTCGCACTTCAAATCGAAAACTGCATAAAAACTACTGTTTGTATCTGAACACTTGTTCGAACAAAAGAAGAGCAATCTTTTGCTCTGTCTTTTAGTTGTATTAGATTTTTCGATACAACCAGTGATAGTTATGCAATTTCGATTGAAGTCATAAGGTGATGTACGTACTATCGAGGTATACCTGTATGTTATTTTTCTGAATATTATTCTTATGTTCTTCAGAATGGAGTTCAAAGCCATCATTGGAACAATGATCAAGTCACCATTCCCTCCCTTGTTATATATTTCAAAGATAAAGGAGAACTACAATTCTTACCTATAAAACAATGGCTTTTTTGTCCTAATTTTGCGTTCAGAAATAAACAAAAAACAGGGTATTTCCAGGAATTCGAATTTTAAGTTTTAATTATCATTTTTCATGTATAATATTCAGTTTTCAGTGTATATTATTTTAAGCACATTTGATTACCTACCATTTCTTCTCAGACACTTTTTCCTAAAACTGTTAGTATCAAAACCATATAAGCCCTTCTCAAAAGTTACTCTTGAGTCCAAACTATATATCCTCATGTTAAAATACGTATTCTGTTACACTGAATATGTTTGCGAGATTTCGTCCAAAGCTAAAGGGCTCGTGCCAAATTTCGACATTTTATGGATTGTTTTCGCCTGGAACTGCTTTATAGAAAATACGGTGTATTTTTTGAATGTCGTGACCGGAAATATGTTCCATAACATGTTTGTATAATATACTTTTGTATAGTTATTGCACTCGTATTTTGGTGTGTTGTACAATTTTGCGCTTACGAAACTGCGTATATTTAAGTCGAAGTCCCTATTTCATCGGAAAACTGCTCTTATTATTCAACTTTCTATCAATGAAGAGTCTACTATTCGCTTGAAAAAGACACTAGCTCGGAGGCTCAGAGGGCCGATTGAAATGTTTCCATCGACTCACTTTGGCGAGATCGGAAAACGCCTCTGTGTCTTGCTCTTGATAAATGCCAATTCGGATTTGGATTTCGAAGTTATTTAAACGGAATAGCCAAACACATAATTTAAAAAATGCTATCTAAAAAGCAATCGATTCATTACTACACTCAGTAGCAAAAAAAGAAAACCGAGCAAAATTTTGTTTACAAAAAACTCCATGTTCAACCTCCTGTAACTTTGTCAATTATCACGATATTTTTGGCTGAAAATTTAACAACATTATGAACAATGTATATACCTTAAGTGATCAAAATTTCATGTTTGATGAAATTTATAAACTGAAGTTATCATAACATATGTGAAAAAAGTCATTTTTTGGACAAAGCAATTTCAAAAATCCGTATTTCTGTGAAAAATTTAGGTAGCATATTAAACATTTCTCCATAAGCTTAAAAAAAGTACAGAAAACAATGTGGACAAAATTTGAACTATTTCTATTAAGTGGTTTGGACTACAGCTGGCGTCAAAGTTGTCGCACCAACATGAGCATTTCCCTTTTTCACCGACTACTGACCTTGCTGAAATATCGGTGCAAAAAAAAAGCCAAGGTGAATTTTATTAATAATACTGTATAACACTGTATACGTAATTTTTCACAAACCAATTCATACTGAATCCCATATTTTCAAAGTTCTTCGTGGTTTACACTAGTTATTTGGGATATTTATCGCGTAACAAATCATGTGTATTAATAAGATGAATTCACCTCGGCTTTTTTTTTTGCACCGATATTTCAGCAAGGCCAATATTGGGTGAAAATGGGAAATACTCACGTTGGTGCGATCAAATTTGATGCCAGCTGTAGTCCAAACCACTTGGTGGAAACAGTTCAAATTTTGACCACATGATTTTCTGTACTGTTTTTCTGTAAGCTATGAAGGAATTTTGATACGCTACCTAAATTTTTCACAGAAATACGGATTTTTAAATTGCTATGTCCAAAAATTACTTTTATCAAATATGTTACGATAACTTCGAGTTTATAGATTTTATCAATACAAAATTTTGGTCATATGAGGTCTATACATTAATTATAGTGTTGTCAAATTTTCAGTCCAAAAATATTGATAATTGACAAAGTTACAGAGCATTGAACATGGCGTTATTTAGGAGCAAAATTTTGCTCGGCTTTTTTGCTACTGAGTGTACAGTAAACACTAGATCAAAAACACACTGTTTCTATATTCACCATTTTCCCTAGGTGGTGCATCATCAAGTATTTCAAACGTCTGCAACGTCTCCACCGGTCATGTTCTCGAAAATCGCCTGCCATAAGTCAACTCATTTTACCACAAGTTTCCAAAATTTCCAATAAATCTCCCTACATAGCTTCGACTTGTCCGATCCCCGCAGCGAAATTTGTTTCCTGTCAGAACCGATTTCCACTGCAACTCAAACCCCGACTGCCCGGCTGTATCTTTTTGGATGCACGCAAAGTTCAAAGAGTTTTGCACCCCACAGGCAACAAACTGTAGGGTCCAATTAAACTGAACTCTTCTTTGCGCGCCGGGATTCGCGGAGTGTCGCCGCGCTCAGCCTGAACTAATGAGTAAGTGCTAATTGCATTAAACACTACCAGAGGGCGTGTCACGCCCGCAGGCCAAAACAAATAGCTACTAGTGTTGCACAATTCCCGCAAGTTTTATGATCCTTTCAACACGTCGCGTCGGCCGAGGTCGATCGTTTATGTGGAATGGGGCGAGGAAGTTCAAACGAATCTTTTCTGAATGGGGCGGCGGCTGCGCTGCAACTTCTTCCCGGTGCGCTACAGTGCATTTGATTAATTAGGAAATTAGAACTACACTGAATGCAATTAATTAGTGGGAAGTTTTCTAGTAGCTGGTCCCTTTGAACTGGAGCGAATCCGTAACTGTCACATCGCTCTGATATGGGGCCCCATGCGGCATGGCGTGCTTTCTGCTTAAAGGTGTACGTCAAAAGTCACTCTGTCAAAATAGGTGTCGGTTGGCTTCTTCAATGGGTAGAAGAAGTTGGCATTTTTGCAAAACCCGTGACAACGCGCATGCAACCATCTTAATTAAGTGCAGGTTTTTTTTCAAGCAGTTTGGATTTTTCCCTAATAGCTTTTTAATTAAATCGTTTAAATATGGGATGGGATTCTTGTAAAACAAATTGATTTACGTCCTGGGTAAACATTTTGACAGTTGTATATCGCTCCACTATCGCCCAATTCTCCGTCAGCGAGATTGATTGATCCCGTGGGACATTGGCGAACAAACTGTAGGGACTTTCGGAGAAAATGTCAGCCCAGCTGCTTGCACATGAAGAACATGTGCGCAATTAGCTGACGCATGAGAAGTGCCCTGAAATCTTTGGAAAAGATCAGAGAAACGTTGGAATGTAAAACTTCCGTCACAGGATAAGTAGCGAGCAAGCCTGAGTAGCGATTTAAGATGATGTTGGCTCCAAATTTTCGGATCGTTGTCGGTTCGCTTGTCGAATAACGGTTGCCCAGATGCGCGTAGAAAAGCACACACGTCGCACAGTGACGGTAATAGATGGTAGCAGCTGAGTAGTAAGGTGCGTAAGGGGATGGCAAATAAAATATTACTAATTTGAATGATTCTTTCTACTAAATGCTGGCGGTTAACTTCAAATTTAAACGCTTGTATAGTAAAGACGGTTTAGAATATGTAAATTGAAAACTAGGGTAGGTGTACCAGTTATTGTAATTGTATACGGTCGTGTATCTTTAACTTAAAAATGAGTTAATATTTGATATATTTACTTCAATACGCGATTGAATTCTCATGTTTTTGAGAACAATAACGCTGAAAGAAATCATTGAAATAATTTATTGGACTATTGGGAAAACGTTTAAAGAAATGAATATCGTGCGTACCAATCTATCAACGTTTCTCTTATGATATATCCGCACAAGTTGGTGTTCATGCTGAGTGCTAAAAGCGTTTGTTTACCATCACATGAAAAAAAAAGCATCGCACACTTCGACCCGAAAGCAGTGAATTCATGTTCATTGATCACGCTACTACCAACAATCAATATGCAACTAGCGATTTGAAATTGGTTCAATGTTGTAGAACCCCTTGGTCCGAATTACACCTTGAAGCCATCACCTTGTTATACATATTTGCGCCTTTGTTTTGATTTGCTGTGTTATTTTGACAGAATATTTGAGGTGTGTTCATGTGAGTTCATTATTAGGGCGCATTATTAAGCTTGGGACCGAGCTTGGGACCGATGTTCTAGTACTGACTGAGCCAAGAAAAAATCGTTTTTGTATGGGACCTACTGGTCTTAGAGTTAGTCTATGCTACTACTCAGTAGTCACCAGGACCTAGTGAGATCAACCTCGGATTAAAAAGCAGTTCTTCTCTATAAGAAATTCATTGTATTGTTTTCATACAATACACGAATGTTCTTTTTAAACAAACAGATGCTTCGTTATTTTGGCACGCATGATATTATGGAATTTATCGGCAATGATATTATGGAAGAAATCTGTTTACAGCAATCATTCAAGTGACCATTGGAAGCAGCTTTAATCCGGGAGCTGACCCGGAAGGTGGTAGCTCTACTGATCCAAGATCCAGCAATCCATTTCTGAATGTCTGGAGAGCATGCCCATTCCGAGGTTACTTTCACATATAATAAGCCCTGCATGCACAATACCGATATCATTTGGATAAGGATCTGCAACACACTTCACGATTTGAAAGTTTAAAATTTCCAAACCAGGCATGTATTTAGTATTATTTGAAAATAGGATTATTGTTAATGAGTTATAATCAGATAGATCTCACTCATGGCTGTCTCCCGAATGACACTATCTTGTTCGTAAAAATAAAAAATGTCGACGTTGATTCGTAATTTATTTCATGCACTCGCGACAAAATAAGCGCAAAATTTATCCCGTTAGATATGCAACCTGTATAACAAAACTCTGTAAACCACGTGGTGAATGCATCTGAAATTGTGCCAGACTTTCACGCGCGCATGCGCGTTGTCATCGTTTGTTGCTTCTGACCAGCAAATAGCCGTTTTCTACATTGCACTGGTGTTCGTTTTTTTCATTCCACATTCTTCCAATATTCCAAATCCCGCTATGAGGCGACTTTATATCAAACTTCAAAACTGCTAATAATCTTCGATTCATTCGCGACAAAGCGGAAAAATACTTTCTCTTAATAATTTATGGCTGGGTGTCGCAATACTACCACTAATTAACAAAACTGAGCTGATGTAACCTGGGGGTGCGACACATCTAAATCCATATTCAAGATGATCGAAAACTCCCACGCTAGCGAATCAATCTTTAAAAATCTAGTTTCAGCTTGTGAATCTTAATCCACCAAATTGCAGCGTGCTGCATCTTTTTACAGTAAATCTTTAAAATCTTCATCAAAATCTTTGAAATCTTCTTTCTATCTACTGAGCGTGCACATATCGCACAAAAGCAAAACAAATAAAATCCTGCATCTGAGATAGAGTCGCGCCCCTGGATGTAACTCTCCTTCGGGTGCGAGGGCAAAGCACAACAAACAAAAAAAGGAAAACTACCGACAATCACACATTTCGATCGATTGTATTCACTATTTCTTACACAAAGCACGCGGAGATTTCATGATTTCACTGTTAGTTTAAGTTGATTTACGAATTATTGTTTGATTTTTTTCGCGAAAACGGCGGAGCAAAAACAAAACACGTCAGTTTGAAAGCACGGCTTGCTGCAACAATCGAATACGATACACTTGTCTTTTCTTCATAATATTATGTAAATATTGTGATGGCCAGTATTTTATTTAATCAGCTGGAGTAAAGCAAGAATTTTATGAACTCGTACAGTTTATCCTAGAACTTTCCAAAAACTTTTTTTTTTCGAGTTTGCTTCTGCATTCACAAAGGAATTCCTATGATATCCAGCCAGCTTTGAATCCTTAAAATACGTCTCAGCATCCCCAGGATTTTTATCATAGAGTATATTTAGTACACTCCTGAAAAACTGAAGGAAAAAACTTTGTATGCACAATTTCTTTTATAGATGAAGACACCGAGTGGTGATAAATCTGACAGCTCTCATGTTAAAGTATAGGACGCACATTTTAAAATGCTTCTTGAAAATTTAAATGAAATTCTTATTAAAAGCGGTTTGTTGTATGATGAAAGAAATAGTGGCATTATTATATTTTTTTTATTTTGCTGAAAAGTCTTGATTGAGTAGTTTTGGATTTTTCTTCCATCATACAACAAGCCGCTTTTAATTAGAATTTCATTTGAATTTTCTAGAAGTATTTCAAAATTTTCGTCCTATACTTTAACATGAGAGTTGTCAGATTTATCACCACTCTTCTTCTTTTTTCAACCTGGATTCTTCCATTGTTTAAATATCATTCTTAGCCCTGGATGTTGAAAGTGACAGAAAACCTTTTCATGTAATCAAAGTAAACACATTCAATCAGCGGTTCCAATATTTACACCATTTCATAATGCTGTTTTTATCCGGGATGAAGAACAGAAAGATTACGAAAATCGTAAGGTTCAAGGCAGAGCATTATTACTCTAGAAACGAAAAAAATCGACTATGTCCGTTAAAGATATTCAACTATAATAAACATAAATTGCATGCCTGTTATTTTCTGGAAATTTATGCATCCCTTGTTTTAATTTCATCTGTGATGCAGTGATGATGTTTTCTTGATTTCGTGATTCGGTTAAGGTTGAAGGATGCATCATCAATTTTCGGTCATCATCAAAAATTCGAAAGCAGTTTTTTCGTTCAAAATTAAAACATAGTTTGTGAAAATGTATTCACTGGATTCTGCTCGCCAGGCGGAACACAGTGAATACATTTTCATTTCCAGAATTTTAATAACAAACGAAGAAACTACTTTAGATTTTTGATGATGACAGAAAAATGATGTTCGACCATTTAAAATTGTGATTAAAAAGTTTTGATTTGGTTTGCATTGAATTTAGATTGGATTGGGATCGGATTAGATTTAAATTGAATTTGAATTAAAATTCGATAAAGAAATTATTGTGATTAAACTATGATAAGACTTTGATTGGACTTAATTGAGATTGGATTTTGATTGGATATGCCTTGAAATTGGATTGGATTTGGATTGGATTTGGATTGGTTTGGATTGGATTTGGATTGGATTTGGATTGGATTTGGATTGGATTTGGATTGGATTTGGATTGGATTTGGATTGGTTGGATTGGATTTGGATTGGATTTGGATTGGATTTGGATTGGATTTGGATTGGATTTGGATTGGATTTGGATTGGTTGGATTGGATTTGGATTGGATTTGGATTGGATTTGGATTGGATTTGGATTGGTTGGATTGGATTTGGATTGGATTTGGATTGGATTTGGATTGGATTTGGATTGGATTTGGATTGGATTGGATTGGTTGGATTGGATTTGGATTGGTTGGATTTGGATTTGGATTGGTTGGATTGGATTTGGATTGGATTTGGATTGGATTTGGATTGGATTTGGATTGGATTTGGATTGGATTTGGATTGGAATTTGATTGGATTTGGATTGGATTTGGATTGGATTTGGATGGATTGGATTTGGATTGGATTTGGTTTGGATTTGGATTTGCATTGGATTTGGATTTGGATTTGCATTGGGTTTGGATTGAATTTGAATTGTATTTGGATTAGATTTGGATTGAATTTAGATTGGATTTGGATTGGATTTAGATTGGATTTAGATTGGATTTAGATTGGATTTGGATTGGGTTTGGATTGGGTTGGGATGGGCTTTGGATTGGGTTTGGATCGGATTTGGATTAGATTCGGATTTGGATTTGTATTTGAATTGGATTTGGATTGAATTTGAAATGGATTTGGATTGGATTTGAATTGAATTTGGATTGAATTTGGATTGAACTTGGATTGTATTATGGTTTGGAATTTGAGTTGGAGTTGTGGAGAGAATTCAGGTATAATTTGTATTAAATTTCGATTGGATTTGTTTTAAGGTAAGATTATATTAGGATTTGGATTGAATGTTGTTTGATATTGGTCCAAATTGGAATGCATTTGGCTTGTATTTGGATTAAATTGTAATTGGATAGTATTTGAGGTGAAATTGGATTAAGTTTGTAGCTAATTTGGATAAGAAATGAAATGATTTAAAACTGAATTTGAATAAAATTTTGATTGGATTGAATAGCATACAAATAGAATTTGAATTGGATTTAGGTTGGGATTCAGATGAGATTGAGATTGAATTAGAGTTGGATTGAATTTAGATTAAATTTGATGCTGAATTAGGATTTGATTTGGATTGAAATTCGATTGGATATATATTCAATATTGATTGGACTAATTACAGTATTAGATTAGAGTAGAATTGCATTTGGACTGGATTTGAATTCGGTTTTGATTGGATTTGGCGAGGACTTGAATTTGATTTAGTTGAAGTTTTTGGATTGCATTTGAATTAAATTTAAATGGGATTTCATTTGGATTGAATTTGAATTGTGTATGATATCGATGAGGACTGAGTATGGATTGATTTCAAATAAGATTTAGATCTAAATTTCGGTTTTATTTTGACTGAAATTGTGTTGAATCTAGATTTCCATTGGATTACGATTGGATTTGGACTGAATTGAAATTAGATTGGCATTAAATTGGGAAATCCTGGAAAGTGTGAGTTACTCAGTGGAATACCAGTGGAAAATGAGAAGACAGATTAGTAATTTCCATTCAATTCCAACTACCTCGAAATTACTAATCTTTCTTCTCATTTTCTAGTTAATAAATTGGGTTTGAATAGAATTTAAATCGGATTTGGGTAGTATTTTTGTAGGATTTGAATTGTTTGATTTCATGTGGGTTTGTAGAAAATATGGATTTAATTTAGATTAAATTGACTTTGGGTTAAATTTGAATAAAACTGTATTGGATTCAGACTGGGTTTGAATTATATTTGGGTTGTATTTGGATTGAATTCAATTTGATCTGGCAATGGATTGGCAATGGTTCAAATTGAAGCTTAGTTTTACAGAATTTGATTAATGTTTAGGTTTTTGATACGCATTTTACCACCAGAACAGGAATTGATGTGTACTTGGCAACTCTTGGGATGATTGCATTTATATTGTCGCAAGTGCATGAGATTAACTACGAACCATTTCAAATTTCATTTTTACAACTGGATGGCTAGTGTTTATCAAAACGTCAACGAGGCCTTTCAGTGGATTAAAAATTTAGAATTTTCTTAGAACTTATGATTAAAACAAGGAAAAATTTCTCATGACATTGATTTTTTGTCCCAAAGATTTGGGATTTCAAAAATCCTGATAGAAATTTGAAATTTTGAAATTCGAATGAACTAGTGATGATTCAAAGGAAGTAAAATCCTCATTGACGTTCGATTGTTTGATGTCTCAAAGATTTAAGTTTATATTCTTATATTGCGAGTTTTTAAATAAGACAGAAGCGCTCATGAAAAGGAAATTAATAAATAGTTCATTACTTCAAATCTTTCTAACTGCAACTTTTAGCAGATGAAGAGATTTTAAATGAGAAAAAACAGCCCACAATTTGAAGAGGAAGGAATCGCCCGCTAAAGTTCATTGATTTCATACCAAAAAACACTAAATTCAATCCACAAAGCATACAGTTTGGATATAAGAAATATATGTTAAAAGCTGCATGATTGAAGGAAGGAATGAAAGTGCATTGGTTTCATTGGTCTAGATGATTTAGAAAAATAATAAATTCAATTTTGCACATGACATGTTAGAAGATTGTAAGTATTGAAATTAGAAAGAACTGCTCATGGTTTAAAGAAAGAATGATCTTCCATGTACGTTCATTAGCAACTCCTCCATGAAACATTAAATTCAATCTTCTACTTTCCTAGTCCAACTGACCCATTCGGTCTAATCGTCTTCGACCTAATGTCTTACCCTACACCGAATGAACATATTCGTGTAATCCAGTCACCAGAAAGGGTGGGTTGTTCTATTCTGCATTGTCAATATTTGTATTGGATTTTGATTTTTGGAAAGAATGAAGAGTGAGTCTCATAGCGGACCATCGAAATATGGTGAGACCTAACCAGTTATATACAGTATATACGAGCCAGGTTTGATTATTTTTGAGCCTGGAAGTGTGTTTACTTTAGCGTTATCCACATGAAAACGGTCATGTTAACATACGGGTCTTATTGCGTGTAAAAGTAACTTTGGAATGGGCGTGACTCTCTAGATATTCTGATTAAAGCTGCTTTCAATTGCCACTTTAAAAAGAAACTATCGCAAACAGATTTCTTCCATAATACCACTGCTGGCCGGTGGGTGTTAGATTGGATACACACACAATTCATCATGTATATTATTTACGAAGACACGTAAGCTCAAAGTCAGAATGGTCAAAGTAAATAGAGGATCTACAGCTTTCCTAAGCGTGCTGCACGATGACACGACATTTTAGGCCAAAACACGAATTACGAGTTCCTACCACTAAAGCCCGATTCAAAGTAAGTTTGGACACATACAAGTGATCATAACTCAAAAATTAAACAACATACACGGTTCATCAAAACGTCAAACAAAAGGGTATTTATTCAGCTTCAAACTATATATAACAAGTTATTATATTTCACCGTTCAAACGAACTGTCGCATTTTTCTTGTGATCGATGCCATCATGATCTGCACAGTCGCTGGTGACACTGTACCGGCGAACTTATTCCACTTTAATCGCATTGGTTGGGCATTTGTCACGTCTTTACCGTATCCTCGAAGTTTTCGCTTGACAATTGCCCAATATTTTTCGATCGGTCTTAACCCAGGGCAGTTCGAAGGATTAATCTCTTTGGCGACAAAATTAACATTGTTTGCATCATACCATTCTAGTACCTCCTTAGAGTAGTGGAAGCTGGCTAGATCCGGCCAAAACATAACGTTGGTCTTGTGATGGAGAATGAAGGGTAAAATCCGCTTTTTCAGACACTCTTTAGTGTAAACCTTCGACGTCATTGTGTGAGATGTGATGAAAACCTTGGTTTTAAGGCCACAACTGCAGATTCCTTGCCAAATCAGTAGTTTCCGAGCAAATTTATCAGCAAAAACAAATACCTGGAAGGGACATCCCCACGATCAGTTGCCAGGAAAAATGTTCATTCGGGGATTTCTTTATAATCCATTTTGACATGTGTTTCTTCATCCATTAAAATACAGCCATCAAATTTCCACAAAACTCGTTCGTATAGTAATCGTGCTCGCTGTTTCAGGGAGCGATTCGGATGTTTACTGGCACAAAAAGACTTATATCCTTCTCTTGAAAGGATGTTACGCATGGTGGAAAAGTTGGAATCGTATTTCTTTGCCAAATCACGTACACTTTGGTTGCCTTTCACGTACCTCAACACCTTTCTCCTTTGTCCTTAGTGCAACTGCTCTATCCACACTCCGAATATCCTTGTAACGTTTGATTACAAGACACACCGTTGACTTTGGGAATTTTAACACTTTTTCTATTTTTGAGGCAGACCACAAAAGATTATCTTGATGTTTGTGCTCAATTAATTTTCTTTTCTCAAGTTCAATGATCCGTAATTTCACCAGGGACGCGGTGGTGTATTAAACCGTGCGTCCAGATTTTCTTTGAATCGAGCTTTAACTACCAGAAAAATAATCAGATTGAGATAGCCATATGCACTCGTAATTCATTTTACAATGTTCGATTTCCAAGATTTGGATTCTGCAATGTAATCAATTTGGAAGAAATCAATCTTGATTTAGGCAAATTTTAGTCGCAATGAGTTACGAAAAAATAACGTAATTCTCTTTTCTTCACGAAATCAGAGAACATTATTTATCATAGATATCTTCGCACTACTCATGGAATGCCTTTCCGTGGTAGACACCTTTGCATAAATCAAATTTTGACCCTTTGGAATCGTTCCCAGCACCAATGTGAAAGTAGCTCCATCGAAGATCGTCACTCGCTAGCCTGCTGCGAAGATTTCGCCTTCGCGGTGGAGAAATTTATTGAGACATGCAATTAAAATTCATTAAAGAGCGTGTACTTGCAAATGTGGTACAACGTGTTCCGCTCTTGCCAAAGACCCATCCTAACCCAGCTAACAGTGTCGTTCCTCCGATGGCAGCGCGGCTGGCGAAAAAGTGGAATCGGAGCGTGTTTAATTTTGTTGTAATTTTGAGCACATTTTGACTTTTTGGACAGCAGTCAATTTTCGCCGGTCCGCCTCCGCACCCCTTTTTTTCTTGTATCTGATTTCCTCGTTATCCTTGCGCCGGTCGCGCGTGTCCAATTTGTTCGCCGGTGACAGTTTTGGGTGGGTTTGATCCAGCGGATTGCTTGGATTAAAATATATTGGAGGATATCGCTTCTTAATTGTGATCGATTGCTTCCCCGGAGGAACACAGTGCACAGTAGGCCCTGTCAAGCGAGGAAAGATCACGCCAACTGTGTTGCCGAACCGTCATGATCCGGGTCGCAGAGCGCAAATCATAAACTGTCACCCAGACGGATATGGAAGAGAAGTGAGAGGCGAAAGCGAAACAGCAGTGCATCATGTTTCTTCTGGTTCCTTGGGTTTTGCATTTATGCAAGCAGCGCATGAACGCTGTTCCAGATGGTAGCTGCAGTTGCAACATGCATCCTCCAGTCAGTCGAAGCCGGCTGGTGTATGATTACATGCACCGTGTGCGGTTTTTCTCGTAACGGAGATACGTCTTGTTAGTCTGCGGTGACGGCCAGACGTCTGGTCGAGGTTGAGATTTTGATGACACTTGATGCAAAGGTTACATAGATTCACAAAATCATTGTCACCGAGTTGTTGGAAATATTTCCCGTAAATTGTTCTCATTCAGGCCATAAACTGAGAAGGTATTTTTTGTTCTTAAAAGACATAAACTCTTGGGTTACAAGTTGATTTCATAGTCCCTGACATTAACGCGACTCTGGGTTGGAATATCTTGCTTTTACGACGTCCCATGGGCAATTACCCATGCGTTCAATGGGATCGGAGCTCGTTTCGTCTTCTCTGTCGGACTATCAACTTTGTAACATAAGAATTCAATCAAATGTTGTGTACACAGCAATTGTGGTAATAGAATGATCACACTGCAAATTATGAAATGTCTAAGCCTCACTCAATTTTCAGAGAATATAACTAATGGCTGACTAGAAGTGCCTCCGAAATCGGCCTACTTCGTACCAGAAGCATCCGAGCAGAGCATTAATCTTCAAATCAACCTTTGCAGTGTAGCAAGTGTAGCAAATTAATATCACTTTTCTATGGCCGCAAATTCCTGAAGATCAAACCACACACCCGAAAAGTCATCCGTTTTCGAACAACGAACAGCCAACTACCTAGATAGAGGGATCCCAGTCAAAGTCGGTAGCGCAGTGATAAAATTGCTACAATAACGAATGATGACTCTAACTTTTGGCCTGGTTCTTCTGTTCGTCTTCCCAGACCGCTCAACCGTTCAACATTACGACCAATATCGAACCGACGACAACGTCGTAGTAGCCTGTACATAAAAATGTCATCATTTATTTGTTTATTTTTGGGGAGCCGCTACTCCAATAGAAACCGCAATTATGTCGTTGGCGCATAGACGGCGAGTGGATGTTGAACATTAAATGTGATACTCTGGGAAGACACGTCTCGAAAACGTCACGTGCCTCCCTTTTGGGTGCTAATCAAAGCAACCTGCTCTGGCCGACTCGATCGAATTGGGAAAGACCTCGCACACATAAACACCCTGAGCGATGATGGAAAATAATTTTAATCATTGAGCATGCTCGAGACCGGAATGCGATTTGCCACATTCTTCACTGACATCCGAGATTGTGACAGGAAAAATTATGCTCGCCTACTTTGTTGGTGTGTGCGGAGCGGAATAAGAAAAAAACTGCCGACAAGTTGCAAATTTAGAAGCCGTACTGTCTTGACGTCCTATGGCAACCACACTGGGCAGCAGAAGTGGATAAAAATGCCGGTGCTAATGGAGCGCGTTAGGGAAATGTCATTTTTCGGCTGGTGAAAACATGTTTCATAAACCTTTCTTTATCCAAATTTACTGCCACTGCTTGTGTGGTTTTTGTTAAGGGAATCGTAATAGCCCCATTAAATTGCATCCCCAGACATACGGGAGCGGCTCAAAGAAAGACAAAGTTTCGCAAACAACCGCAGAGGAGATAAAATAATTATGATCTAATTAAAACAGATTAATCATTTATTTCGGGGTGACGTAGAGCTTTGATCTTAACGCGAATAAACTCACGGAAGAGCAGTACTGTTTCGGCTCTATAGTGTCGACAGCACATCACAAGAGCACTCCAACCCAAATGGCTGAGAACTGTCAAAAACACGACACCGATCGTCTCAATCCCGTAGTTTTACGATATTCTGTCTTTCCTCAAACAGAAATATTATGCCGCTTGATCCATTTTTATGAATCATCCGTTTAATCCCCTCCCCGGGATGACACTTTTTAAAATAGGAACATTAAAGTTTGACGTTTCGGTCACCGACGCCGCCATTTTTGCAGACACCGCCGCTATTTGCGTATTTTAATCCAGCAATGCGTTGATATTTTACGATTGCGCGGCACGGTCGCGATGGCTTCAAACATAATAAATTAATTTCGTCGCCATAAAATAGCATAAACGTGTGACAACGGCAAATGGCTAAGCCAGGAGTAAAGCTGGGAAAATGTTTCGAAAACAAACAAAAGTGTTTAGCGCTGTCACGCCCGATCCCCTGTATGTACGAGTGCGCGCGCGAACGCCATTTTTTCTTAATCTGACGAACGAGGGGGTTTTGTTTTGTTTGTGGGCAAAGCCTACTATGTACGATCTGTCCGCGGCGTGCTTGAGCAACGGCTGACAGATTTAGGGGATGCTTATTTTTCTTGATTCACGAAGGTGACACACCGCTCTGCCATAATCGTCAGTTTTCCCAACAAATTATCGTTTTAATATTTCCTGTAGATTGCTTTTGCTGCAAGATGAGAAAAAAAAGCAAAAGGTTATGAATTCCGGAGCGTTTGTTTTTTATCGTCATAAAAACCACGGTTATCATTGCTTGACGCGTCGCTGTCAAAAGGCCGTTTTTTTCACGATCGTTGTTCGTGCAGCCGATGCAACCAAGTAGGGTCGGGTACGGGTGGGGAAGGGAATGTCGGTATCGGTAGCAGCTCTATATAGTTGTCACCTCAAATTTCAAGTGTTTCTTGTTTGTTGCGAGGGAGGAAAATACGGGAAAAATTCAAAGGAGAACGAAGAAGGGGACAGCCGAAGATACAAATAGCTGCCTGTCCAACGGATACATGATTTTGTAATATGCGATCTTAAATGCCATCTTAAATCTTATGTTAAGTGGTCCGTATTATGGGCGACACTTTTCTGTTCTGCGTGTTTCTTTGCTTCTCCAAATTTTATGAGTTTTTCCGATCCGTTCTTCATTGCGTCTATTTCGTTCGTTCGTCGTCGTTTTGAGGTGAGGACAAATATTTTGAGCTGCACATAACCTAGACGACGCACGATGTCACACCCTCGTTGCGTTTCCAGCTTTCTCTCCCGAGGGTTTACGGGCCCTCGCCGATCGACGTTTCGTTACTTAAGTGGGCAAATACATTTGGGTGTGTAACCTAACGCCACTATTAGAGCTAAGTGATCTTTAATAGCTGGCAGTGAAAAGTGCTCCTGGATAGTGTTCAAGTACGTGTCACCGGGTTTCAATGGAAAAGTGTCTCTGAACGGTGTTTCTGCCAAGAAGCTGCAGAATGACTCCCTTTCTTAGAAATATCAATCATGAGTTTCCCGATTGAGAGTAGAATCTCGGTGCAGGATTCGAAAAATGAACGGTTTTTTAGAAAATCCTAAGAAAGTTTTCGAAAAATTAATTCGAATTTGTTTCAGCATTTTCATAGAAAATTTAACACGGGTCTAAAATTCCATCGTTTATTGAAAGTTTTTACACTTTTTTTCTGGATCTTAATGATCATCTCACTATCGTCTATACGTAGATTCTCAAGCAACATTTTGGGTTTGATGAAGGTTCTGTAGACCATAATTTGAACTTGCATCATGCTATAGACCCACTTTAAAACCCAAATGTTACTCGGGTTTTATGGTTTCTAAATAAGCATATAAAATCGTTGGGTCGGTTCAAAGTAAAGAATCATTCCCAAGGATTCTTTATCAAATAGCTGAAATCCGAAACGAACTTTATTAGAATCAAACTTAGTTGGAATGTTCAACATCGACCTGTAGACGATTTGGTCTCAAAAATATTTCTTTAAAAAGACTTCTATGATGGATGGTATTCCCGACAACTCCCGGATGGACTGATCAAGGCAGCGATGGATGCTGTACAGTGCTATGTGAAGATATTCGGTGCGTTATCCGAATGCACTATGGTCCGAATGGACAAAGTTCACGACAAAAATCGATAACTCGAAAACCATTAACTTTAGACAGATGGTGTCTTCGGGAGATTTGATTTTTAAAATAAGATCTATCTTTTGGTTTGGGTTGTGACTAGGGTGGTCCTTTTATGTTCATAATAAAAATTTCAACTTTTTATTCTTATGGTTTAGAGGATTTTTTGCTTCAACAGAATTGTAGATATTCTTATTTAATGAAACTTTGGTGAAGCAATTTTAATTCTATCTCATGTACGTATCGTTTTATAACATTCTCTACGAGCATGATACGTGGACAATGCTCGAAGAGGACCTGCAAGCACTTGGAGATTACGAACGACGTGTGCTTAGGACCATCTTGGCGGTGTATTTATGTGAAACGGCGTATGGAGGAAAAGCATAAACCAAGCATCTAGCGCAACTGTATGGCGAACCCAGTATTCAGAAAGTTTCCAAAACTGTAAGAGTTCAAGGGGCGAGACACATTATAAGGATGCCACCGCAAAAATGGCGTATGGCTTGAAGTCGAGGAGCGCAGTGAGCTAGGTGGTTAGATCAAGTTAGAACAAGGCCTAGGAAGTATAGGACGCTCGAAAAACTGGAGACCTTAACCGAGTTTCTTGACGAATCATTAGACCGCACAATGATTCATTAAAAACTCGGCTTACACTGATAGGCAAAATAAAGTGCCCACCTCAGTTTTTTCAATTTCTCTCATTTACTTGGTTCAAATTAAAGTAAACACACTGTATTTTTTTATTATCTTATATTTTATATTCTTTTTAAGTTTAACTTATGGAATACAGAAAAAAAAGGAGTTTTCCTTAAAGAAAAAAAAAATCAATGTGTGGTGAAAAAAAAAACAAAGACAAAATAAAGTGCCCACTTCATTTAGGCTACAGAAAACATAAATTAAAGTAAAATAAAAGCATTTCAATAATTGATGTGTCCTCCTTTGGCCTTCAGGACCTCCTGCAGGCGCTTCGACATGCTCTCAACCAGGTTCTTTAGGTGCTGTGGATCTAGCTCTTCCCAGGCGCGCTCCAGGGCTTCAAAATAGTTATTTTTATTGGTAACACCAGTTTTGTCAACCCTGGCATCGAGAATCGCCCACAAATTCTCGATGGGATTGAGGTCCGGGCTTTGTGGAGGCCAATCCAGCGATTTGATCCGACAAGACCGGAAGAAAGACTTGGTCTTCTTGGCAGTTTGCTTCGGGTCGTTGTCCTGCTGGAATACGAACTTCTCTTCAAGGCCCGTCTGGATCAGCGAAACCTCCAGATTTTCTCGCAGGATGTTGATGTAAGAATCTGCCGTCATTATCCAGTCGATTTTCACAATGCTTCCCACTCCACCCCACGAAAAACCCCTAGACCATCACATTTCCTCCTCCGTGCTTCATCGTGCCTTGAATGTGGCGCTCCTGAAGCTCCTCTCCCGATCTGCACCAAACACGAACACTCCGCTTTCGGTTAAACAGCTCGAATTTTGATTCGTCCGTCCAGAGAACCGTTTTCCAGAACTCTAGGGGCTTCAGCATGCTCCTTAGCAAACTTAAGCCGTTTGGCTTTGTTTGCCTTGCTGATAAATGGGCGCTTTCGGGCAAGTTTGCTATTCAACCCCTGTGCTACGAGACGGCGACGAACAGTTCGACCGGAAACTGATAACTGAAGGGTTTCCTGGATCTCGCGGATAGCTACCTTCGGGTTCTTCTTAACTTCACGCATGATCTTGGTGTCCGTTCTCGCATCCGTTTTCCGCTTCCTGCCTCTGCCAGGGCGATCCACCACTGATCCAAACGTTTTAAGCCTCAGAAGAATTTTGCCAACCGCTGCCTTACTGATACTGTACTTCTTAGCGACAGCCCGGTGCGATTCACCGTTTTGCACATCACGAACGACCAATATTCGGATACACAAGGGAATTGCTGTCGGAAGCACTGCGTTCTCCATTTTTTTCAATTGAATGAAATGCGATCACGTATACAAATGCACCAGGTTGAGCCGTTTGCTTCAAAACATGTCAAAATATCAAAACATAAACAATCGAGGGATGTTCCAATGGAAACTTATCGAAAACATATCGATTTTTGAAGTGGGCACTTTATTTTGTCACTGTTTTTTTTTCAACACAAATTGATTTTTTTTTCTTTAAGTAAAACTCTTTTTTTTTCAGTATTCCATAAGTGAAACTTAAAAAGAATATAAAAAATAAAATAAACAAAAAAACTAAACTGTGTTTACTTTAATTTGAATCAATTTTGCATTATTTTGCCTATCAGTGTAGGTCTCCAGTTGATATCAAACCAGCAAAAGTAAAAGATATCTATGATGGATAATGCAGTCACATCTGTGATTGTGATAGGAAAAAATATGGTCGGCTACTTTGTTGCGAGAAACTGATAAATTGCACATGCTATGCTCTTGATAACAGGAACTGAGAAAAATGCGGATTCAACTTGGCCGCGGTCTTGTTAAGGTCATTTTTACTCAAGTGAAGAAGACAAGAAGTATATTGGAAAGAAGTTATATACATTTGAGACGTAATTGAGCTTGAACTAGTGCTTATTATTTTAGCGAATATTTTAACTGCATATATAAAATAAATCCTACTGCGATCCTTAACCACTTGTCCTGAGTAACCATAGGAAAGATCGGGTAACCAACCCCAGTGGGATCATATGCTGACAGAGAAAAGGAGCAGCCCTGTTCGAAGAGTGTAGTGTATCTGAGCGTCTGTTCTTCAGGTCAGAGGCTGCTCAAAGCAGCTTCTGTTCTCCATGTTAGGAAATGGAAGGCCCAACAGATTACCCTGAAAAATTACAAAAGTTACAAATAATACAGAAGTTGATACGGACCGGAACAATCGGCAAAGACCTAGGCGACGAAATAAGGACTACGATTTGAAACTTGGAACATGGAACTGCAAATCACTATGCTTCCCAGGTTTGATAGGATCATCTACGACAAGCTTCAATCAAGCAACTTTGAAGGCGTTGGACTGCAGGAACTTTGCTGGACAGAACAGAAGGTATCGAAGAGCAAGTATTGCGGCTACTTTTTACCAGAGCTGTGGCTGGACACTTGCTTTGTAGAGATAGGCAAAATTTGTCAACGCGTGATTGGATGCTTACCGATCAATGCGAGAATGTTAGAGATAAGGATCATGGTTTAGTAGTCCGAAGTACTCTCTTTTCCCATAAAGAAATCCACTAAGCCACCTGGAGATCACCTGACCAACGGACAGAGAATCAAACCGATCATGTTCTTATTGACGGGAAATTCTTCTCCAATATCATAAACGGTTGCAATGCACACCGACCGCAGTGCGAATAACGTTTATATTAAAAAAATGGACAAAAATTGCCGATTTTTCATGGGTTTACCTTCACGCGCATCACATCATAGTAACCCATACCCCCCATAGTAACACCAATCATAGTAACCCACGAGTTAGCAGACAAAATTTGACAGCTCTATCAGTCGAACTCTAACTGTGATGGCAAACACAGTGAAGCAACTCCGTTCAGAAGTGTGCGCGTTCAAAGAACGGCACCCCACCGCGTCGAAAACGGACATCATGCGGTACTTTGTGGACGCCGGATACGCCCGGTCCGGCATCTACAACATCTTGGCACTATTAGACAACTATCAGAGCATCGAAAAAAAGCCCGGTTCCGGACGACTAACGACCCTGAGCGACAAGAAGCTCCATAGGATGCTGAAGAGGAAGACCGAGGGAACAGTGGCTACATCGCTTCGTGCGCTTGGCCGGGAGGTCCGTTCAACCGGCCAAACAGTGAAAAAGTGCCTGGCGAACATAAACATACATGTCAGAAAGCGGAAGTCGCGTCCACTGGATAAGATAGTCAACTCGATTTTCCCGGCGAATCGCGACTGGCAGGGCACATCGTATTTTACTTCCCCCACGAAGGAAGTGAGATCCGAGGTGAAGTTCATTTCACAGCTAGTTCGCACCTAGTTCGCCAAGAAAGAGCAGCTGTGGCTGACAATCAACGAGAAGGGGATGTCAAAGCCGCTCTTCTTTCGCTCCGGACTGGTCGTGAACGGAGAAATTTATAGTACGAAATGCCTGCGTCGTTCATCAAGAAATACCATTAGGGTGAAGACGCGGTGTTCTGGCCAGATCTGGTGTCGGCCCACTACTCGAAGCAATCGCTGGACCACCCCGGCCTTTGTTTGATTGGTAAGGTGAGGTAGGGTACATTGGTACATTGTATCACGAGAGAGAAAGAAGCTCTTGTTTGCGATTATCGGTTAGGTCCAATTGAAAAATCGTTGTCTTATTGTGCGAAGGACAACACTACGCGTGTTTTGAAGTCCATATTTTAGGGGCCAAGTCGGTAGAGGTACTTAAAACAAGCAGTAGGAAACTAGCGATTGGAAATTTGTTTACTGCTGTAGAACCCCTATAAGACCACACCACCCCATTCTTTTGCTTTTCGGTACTAGAATCTTTGTTATTGGTTTGATTCGTATTTTTTTACACAGTATTTGGGAGTTATGTTTTGAGGAGTGATTCAGATAGCTTGAAACCGTTGCGCTGGTACTTGCTGAATCAAAAAAATATACATTTTCTTCTTGACTAACCAGCTCCTAGTACTTTTATGAACGTTGATTTGCTGTCTACTCGAAATGCATTCTTGAACAACAACGAAAGGAAAACTGGAGAAAATTTGAGATGTTGTAACATGTAATTGCATAATGCACATTAGTGGAATACTCGATTTGACTTAAATGCATGGGATATTCCATATAAATTTAAGCAAGATATCGCCTAAATCAAGTCCGTTGTATGAAGATTGCAAACAGTTTTGTTGTTAACACTTAAAATTTAATGAGGGGATATTTTAAGGGCTGTTAAAATTTCTTAACATTTCCAGTTTGGTGAACACAGCATTCTAAAATTCAACACTTTCGTCAAATTTGAGTGACTCCACTTTTGACGAAAGTGAGTCAAAAATTACTCAAAACTGAGTTGAAACGGCTGGCCGTGTGGTTGGGAGTTATGTTTTGAGGGGTGCTTCATTTAGCTTGGGACCAAGCTTAGGAAAAATGCGCTGGTACTTCTTATAATAGGCCGACTAGGTCCATCCAAAACAAGGCGCGGCAATATGCGGCAGGCAGGGATTGTCGAGAAACAAAAAGTAGTGCAAAATAGGCAAGTGCTTCACCCAATTTTAAGTGTGCGTCTCCTGTTTCAGAAGAGCGCACAAAACGAAAGTGCGAGAGATTTCGTAGCAGCACGAGAGACAGATAGCCGCACATGCACTACTCTTTCAGAGACAAAGAGTAATGCACAGTGCTCTACTCAGAGCTCTACTCAGTGCTTTACTCTGTGCTTTGGCTCATACTTTGGTAAATGGTAGCAAAATGAAAAGTTTTGATGCTAGTAACAAAAAGGCATTGTATCGGTTCATAGAGGGAAAATTTTATTAAAATCCTTATTCACATAGTAGTCCGGCCCATGCCGCCGTGTCTGTTTTTTGCACTTGTGTGCACAGAGACGACAAGGGAGAGTGCAATCGTTAGCACCCAAAGAGACGAGAGATAATTCAAAAAGAGATGTGCGGCTTTGAGCGCACGGCACAACAAGGGTGCACAGGAGTACAGACTGCACTTTCACGTCTCTTTGAAATTTAATGTGCTGTCTCGTAGCAGCGCGTGCTGCACTCAAAGAGATTTGAGTCGCACCTTATCCCTGGCGGCAGGTACTTTTTACTGAATATCTCCCCGTTCACGACAAGTCCCGAAGGAAAGAACGGTGGCTTGAAAATTCTAGCCATTCAAGCTTGAATCTCAGTGTGTTTAAAATTCCATAGCCGTCAATTTTAAAGAAATCGCCAAATAACAATGAGCAACTAGTAACTAGCATATCTGTCAGTTTTTTGCCGTTATGTGGCAACTCAAGGGACGTCAAAACGTCACCATGATATTTTGACATGCTAGAAGATGCCGCAACTCGGTTCCTTAACTGTCTGTCTGATTATAGTCGTAGTCCGCATTTGCTGCACTTTACGGTCGAGCAGTACTGACGGGCCAGGCTTTCGTTCGACACTCTCGATTTTCTCCAGAAGGAAGAGGATGTTGTAAACACCGGATCAGTTATATCCTCACGATGTCCAACTTCTTCACTCCCGAGGGCTGGCAGTTGAAAATAAATCATCGCGCAGAGTTGCTTGTCCCATGGCTGCTACAAATCAACAGATAACGCTGTCATTTTTTTCTGTACACTGTTGCTACTATTGGATAGGTGGATTAACTGCCAGGTGCCAGGTCAATCGCATGAAAACTCGCTAAACTCAGTCATTTTTTAATGCACACGTTATGTTGTATTGAAAACTGTTTTCTCATTATAGGATTGCTCCTAAATACATGACTAATCATTGTAGTAGAAATATTCAATAATAATTCTAGAATGTAAAATTGAGAGACCTTATATCATTATAATTTTAACTTATTATATCATAGTCCACAATATTAGAATTAAAATTATATCAGGTCGTTGGATCCAAACATTCAAAGACAGAACGTTAAAAATGTCAATTTCTTAAAAAAGTCCGATTTATTTGAAGAGAAATTGAGATATTATTGAGTCCCCCATTTCAAACTACAGTCTAAATTGGATTGGTTCTGAACTGTAAAGTCGGCGTTAGCAACATTAACGAAAAATCGCTTCAAATCATAATGTTGAACAATTATAAAACAAAACTCAACATTAAGTAAATTTTCAATAGTTCACACCAAATCAAATACTATTAGTTTTGAACAATGAAACTAATTAATAGAAATATTAATATACCGTAAAATGATTGAGTTATTAACACTGATCACCTTTCATGACGATCTCATTTTTTGTACTGGTAAAGTTCTATAAACCTTATATAGAAACCTACATAAATTCAACGCTTTAACCTGACAGCGCCGGTGGTAAAGAAGTAAAGTCGTTGGTCCCGGCATACGCGTCGATGGGTTCGATGTGTAAATCACTGAATCCTAGAGAGTTTGAGCTGTTTAGTGGAATACCTGTAACTAGAAATGAGAAGAAAAATTTGGATTTAATTTCAACTACCTTTGCTTATTTTGACAAATATGCGTATTTCGTCTACAATGTGCAGATTTCTTCAGTGTCTCGTACTTATGACTCGAATCGAGTTGCTTATAAGTTTTAATTCTACAACTTTTTGTATGCTTTTATTGTATGTATGCTTTTATTTCTGAAAATAAAAAGTAAGATTTTCGATTTCTCTGAGAATAATGACCACCCTAGTTTTCATTCACACCAAAAGAGCGCCTTGTTATAAGAAACAACTTTGTAGAAGACAATTTAGCTTCAAAACTCAGGCTGAAAATGTATATTTCCAGCTAAATTCGCATTCTGGACCACTGCAACAATTCATTCGCTCAAAATGTTGCAGAAGAAAACTATGCCGGAGATTTTATGTCTACTCCTGACTGTGTCCAGATATCTTCATATGCTAGCAATTGATAGCCAGTCAACTCAAGGTTCCGCAAAGCAAATTTCAGAAACTTTTTCTGAACTGCATCCCGCCTTTGAATGTGCACCTTACATTGTGGTCGCCACACCACGCTTGCAAAGTCTAGTTCAGTCCTAACAAGGCTTATGTAAATGGTCAGGATTTCATGGGGATCATTAAAGTCTCGACCAAAGCGTATAGTGAGTGCAAAAAGGTGCAACGCTTCCTTCCCAACTCTGTTGATATGGCCATTGAATGTTAGCGATGAATCCATCGTTACGCCCAAGTCCCAAACGTTCTCTACTCGTTGCAAGGGCGAACTTCCCAACTTCTATTCAAAAATTATCGGTTGTACTCTCCTGGTGTACGTCATTGTGGAGCATTTGCTTGGATTTACGCTAAGTCCGAAGTCGCCAACAAATCTTCCGAAATTTTGCAAGTCCTGTTGAAGTAAGAGGCAATCATCTATGGCTTTCACTGGCAAAACTTTTGTCCGGGTTGCACAATACTAGCCCTTACAAACAAAACTAAGCTGATATTACTCTTCCTTCGGATGTGGAGGCGAAGCATAAAAAAAGAAACAGGAATAAACTTGCGATGCATAATCCATTAGAAGAATCGATTACATTGATACGACGTATTACTCAAAGCAAATGGACATAATTTTCATAATTTCACTTTTTATTTAAGTTGAATAGCGAAATATTGATTGCATTTTTTTATTGCGAAAACGACGTTGCAAAAGCAAAATACATCAGATTCAAAGCAAAGCTTGCTGTGATCCGTTTTGTAAACATGTTTTAGGGTTTTTTTTAATGTAATAAACACAATGTTGTAGCTGTTTGTTTTCTTGTGTCTTGGTAAAAAATCAAAACAAATTAAATTGGATTAATATTTTCTCAAACTATTATGCTAAGCAGGATTTCCACTGATATCTATAGACTTGAACATCTATAATTTAGAAAAGATTAAGTCTTATTAAATGGGTTCTTGTACTTCACATATCCGCCAACGATATGATGTTTAAATTTTCATTTTGTACAATTCGCGTGGTTTTGTGTGGATTTAATCACCTTAAAATAAGCCTGCACAAATTTCAAGTAATGCAGCGAAATTATTCAACGAAAAACAAGAATCTCAATCAGCTCAATAAAATTCAACGAAAAACTTCGCACAGCAAAATCTTCCACATCTAAATTTTCAACAACGACAATCCAAAAGAAGTAGTCACGGGTGCAGGCCAGGTTAACAGATTACGGTATGTTCCCAAAATAAACTGCACCTTTTGAAGTATACATAAATGTTCGCTACCTCCCTTCCTTCTCTGTTCCCCTATATATCTCCGATTGATACACAGTTTCAACAGAAGCTTATGTGTG
The DNA here is from genome assembly GCA_034211315.2 of Aedes japonicus. NCBI lineage: Eukaryota > Metazoa > Arthropoda > Insecta > Diptera > Culicidae > Aedes > Aedes japonicus. Next base: position 27,207 of record JASCZW010004495.1, read on the forward strand.
CGGGGAAATCTCGAAAGTTACGACTTCATTTTATTTTATTGCCGAATGTCATCTTTTTAATTGACGATATAGAAGTGCCGTAAAAATCTCGCTCTCTGTTATATTCCCATCCTATTCATTCTCGGTTATGTGTATAAGCTTTCTCGCATTTGTACGGCATGGGGAGCTGACTTTTCCGGGGCAGACTTTTGTCTCGTCAAATGTTCATCGAAATCACTTAAATCAGACATTTTGTTACTCGCTAGGGTAGTTGATTATTACAAAAAAAACGGAATCCGATTCCCTACAATGTAGAATTTTAACTTACCCTGACGAATTTATCTTCCATTTCAGAACTGCTGTTCCAACAGTTACCTGCGCGAACGGTTACACCAGCTCAGCAGGGACAGCGACCGCTACTCTCCAATCACCGGTATGTTAATAGGACCCTATTCAGAAATTAAAAAAAACCATAAACAGTGAAAAGACCCAACTTTTCATCATCTGTCATTCAAATCAGAAGGGAAAGTTCATCCCATTTAGCAAACTCATCGCCATCGCCGGAGCAGGTAAAACGCCACGCGAGCTGCTACTTGACATTTTGCATCATTTGAATTTGCTGCAAATCGTGAGAATCGCTCATTTCCTGATGGATTTACCTTACCTCGAATTAAACGCGGCTGAGACCAAAACGGCTTGAGAAAGTAGAGAATATCGTCACCTAATGACGTGCCAACAGTCCCGGCAGAGGATCTCAGAGCCTACTCTGCCTGCGCGGGTAGATGAATGTATACACATGACGGCCATGGTTGCCATAGGTGATCGCTCTCAACGTGATGCCATCAAACATAAACCGCCCCACCGAATGAGGGAAACCGAAAAGCAGTGCAAGTTGATTTTGTTCCAAATTAGAAAATTCGGAATTCATCCGTGATTTGATTTATATCGGTCGTTTTTCTGTGTGATCTGCCCTGTGATTTGTACGCGGTTTATTATTCTTGAAAATGCGAATAATTGGATTACTTACAACCTTATGATTTCGGGTATAAATGACCTCACGAGAGATATTTTTGAGTAAATAAATTAAATAGGGGTTCTATTTTTACTCTGGTTACCCTCTTTTCTCGAGTTAGGAAATCGTCCACGTAAATAACGACCAAAACATAACTCTACATCATACACGTTTAGTAATAATTCATCAAAAATAAAACAATAACATCTTGCAGCCATCCAAAAGATTCCCAAGTCTGATTATAGTTCTAAATCGGTCTGAAAAGTACACCCTTTCTCTTTTCTCATTCATTTACAGGCCACACACCATCGAGCGCGGCCAATGGGTCGAGCTTGGATTGTCTAAACCTGATCGTGCAAAGTATTACCAACGTGACAACGGCGGCTTCGGCGTCGACTGGAGTACCTTCCTCTAGTGGCCACAACCATAGCGCTCCGCTGAACCAAATTTCGTTCGCTTCGCCGTCGTCGTCGACATCATCCTCATCCTCCTCGTCATCATCGGCGGCTTCAGTGTCCCCATTGCCCCTGCCGCCTCCCTTGGCAGCTCAGCCATCAAGCAAAACAACAGCAATCCGGACGACGACATCGTTACCTTAGAAACCGACCGCAGTCTAGTAGTCGTCTGTGCGTGAAACATATGCGTGCATGTAGATAAATGCCATAGTTCAAATAAGTGCAATAATATTAAATCTCCCGTTTTCTGTCCTGCTTGCTGCCCTTGCGACTCTTAAGATGGGGACCGGATCCTCACTAATTAATTGTAAATATTCGCTACGTTGAGAACAAACAATGCTTTTCTTGTGTTTTTGGCCAGCGCGCATAAGTCATTTACGAGTTGGCAGCCGGTAGCAGCACATATTTTAGAAATTCAAAAGTGAAAGGTAAAACGGAAAATTACGCATGTAGTTTTCTTCGTACAGAGCTCTAGGTTAAGTTTTAGAATGGTTAGGTGCCAGTAGCTTCAGCAAACATCAGTATCGCTTTTTCGAGTCATTAGGATGCCAAAGATTATTCGGTAGAAATTCGGCCTATTTCAAGAATGCAAATCATGCACTCATTTTACCAGTAGTAGAACCAGTAGAATGCAGTTTAGGGGACATTACTAGAGAATAGTTTTACTTGGAAACGAAATACAATCACATGAATACATTTATTTATAAATAACAATTGAGTTGATTGGCCTTTTCTGTGAACAATGGAGGCGCGTGGTATTTAATCCGAAAGAGAGATTTCCACCATTAAATTTTTGTAGATCAACTTTGGAATTTAAGAAGTGCTCCACCTTACCCCGCTCAATCGATTCCAAATCCCGTCATAATCGTTTTACCAAAACATGAACTCATTTAGTTGTGAACTTGTACTGCATTGAGCTTTTGAAGTTTATATAGTAAGGATTAATAAACAACTAATAGTACGTTCACACTACAGCTTATATTACGTGATGAATGACATGTACATTATTTCCAGTGAAAACTAGATGTATAGTTGCGGATATCAAGATACTCTATATCACGTAATATAAGCAGTAGTGCGAACGTACTATAAGGAAAATAAGAGGCTAAACAACTATAAATCATTGTACATCAATGCCGTTTTGACAGAGCTTGTTTACGCGGACTAAGAATATTTCCGGTAAGATCAGTTACGATTCTAATCGAATTACAATTAAAGTCAAATAGTCGGAAAACAGACACCACTGCTTATTCTTACAGTTTCTGAATCGAATCGTATAAAATTCGGAAAAAACAATGGAAAATTTAATTTGTGCTGTTTGAGTCCTAACACCTTGTAAACAAGTTCCCAAAGCTGTGAGGTTAACACCCTAAAAAGTGAGGTTAATACATTCCGTGCAATGATCTATTGTATAGAGCTGAACAATATGAAAGATTCTGTCTTGGATAATTTTGTCTTGATTACTAAAGTGGGCTTCAAATGATGAGCTGACAATCTGGAAGGAGGGTGTGATCGACCAACGGTCCTCACAAGTTCCTATCTCACGATTCTACGAGTCATATGATAGCAAAAGACACACACTTACTTAATTTATCTACCACGTTCCATTCAAAGTGTAATAATTGGATTTCAATATGGATATTAGTATCCTAATATAGCCAATGATTGGAGGAGCTGAAGCGTAAGAACCCTCCCGTGCCTCTAACCTTTAGCCTTTCGGCATTACTTACCACTGTGTCTAACTACTTAGGACATTAGTAGTTAGGTAGTCCCTTCTGACCTGACACTGGCTATTGCGCCATCTTTCACAATCCTCTGGACAAGGTAATCTGGAGTTGTGTCCCAGCCGCTTACTGCCAACATGCCGTTTCATGCACCATCAAAGCGAGGACATGTGAAGAACACATGTTCTGTGAATTCCTCCGGAATCAGTTGGCGTCCACATACCCTTGTGGAGTTGTTCCTTTCGCGTTGCCATTTGACCATAGATGTTACTCTAGTGGTCTCTCGTATGCCTTTAGTGCAACGTTGGTCGAAGTACTCTACGCTCTCTCTTATGGTGATCCCCACAGGCATCATATCCACTATGGCACAGACAGCGTCGTGTGACACGGTATTATACAAGCTGGACACTCTGAGGCACATGAACCTGTGCGTACTATCCAGTGACCCATGCCAACCTTCCATATCTAAGTATAGACAAGGACACACTAGCCAAGAGCTTTCACTTGCTCCCTTGTACCGTCGAGCTATTGGATATCATACAAGATAATGCAGAGATAGCCGTAGGAAACTTCTTCCATGCGTAATCAACGTAGCTGATAAAGCACAGCTTGTCGTCGATCATGACCCTCAAGTACTTCAGGGACCGGTTTGAGGCGATAGTGCAGCTAACTCCAGTTTCCTTGAGCGCATCCATCAATCTACTAGCTCGAGAGAGTGAACAGCCGTTAACTCAACCTCTTCGATGTATCCGCCATATACCTCATTGGATAAGGCGATGGTCGATGGCTTTCAAACACAACCTCTCGAAGCAGGGTCGTTTGCTGTCCTTTATCTCTTTAAAGCGGCTTTCACAGCGGCCAGCGCTACTCGACGCTGCGCTCTGCATCCTCCGTCTTGCGTGAAGGCAGGTTCTACGGACCTCCCACTTCTAAATTTGAACTTCCTAGGCATGGTTGCGCCGCACGCACGTGATAGTAACGCAATAAATGATCACCACTCCGAGTCTCAGTATCGTTCACCTTCCGTTCCCGCTCAAGCGCCTCTATGAACACTTCATTGTCGAAGTATGTTGTCCTCCATCCGTGGGAGGGTACAGCGAACCGCCAAGTGGTCGTGGTGAGTGTAACCATCTTCTACCCTCCAGTTTCTCGATAGCCCGGACTGCAGAACGTCATGTCAATGATCAACTCCATTTCATTCCTATGATAGGTACTCTTGGTACCGACGTAAGCCAGATTTACGTTGAGCCTCTAACAGAATCTGACCGCTTTGTTGGTTGAATCCCCGCTCTAGAGCCCAGGCGTTGAAGTCGCTCACTATAACTATCTATGAATACTGGTTAGTTGACCATCGATGCGACGCTCAGTAGCTGCAGAAGAACACTTTATTCACCTTAACAACCACCAAGCCCTCGTTAAAGGTAGACACAACCTCCTGAACCGGGTAATTGCCCGCCGTCTATAATGCCACCATATTGGACCTATCCGGAACCCAATTGCCGTTTCCGGATGGTAAAAAGTTACGGGTCGGATATTATGGCGACATCCGTTGCCGACTCGCAAACTGCCTGACACAGCAGGTTCTGAACTGCCTCATAGTGGTTTAGGTACAGCTGGATTACACTGTGACTAGCTCTCTTGTTTCCTCTTACAGGCCGGGTACTTTGGTCTCCTGTTACATGCTTGTCGTCTGGTTTCCAAGTAAACGTCAAGCACATAAGACTCGTGCTTCCATGGCACTCTCTTCTACGCAGTTCCTCCGTCAGGACCTTTACGTTTCAGGCTATCTCAAGGCATCTAAAACATGCTTTTGCCGGCTGGTGTATGCTCAGTGGGCAGACCGACTATCCAACTTTGAGTCCAGCCACTTTCAGAGCCGATTCCGCGTCTGCTACTGAAAGGCTATCTAGATCCCGGATCGTCCCTTCCGTAGCCCCATTGCCATTGCGTCAACTTAGACCCCGCATTATCCCTTGAGGGTCGTGGAGATCTCGCACACTTCCGTGATATCGTCCAGGTTCTTATACTAGAGGGTCACTTGCGTGGCCGAACAAGTCCTGGAATAGAGAGTGGAGTTGCACGCCATACGCTCTCTATTCCAGGACTTGTTCGGCTATTTGTTTGTAGGCCGGTCTCGTCAGTATCTCTTCAATTTGCGGATCTTCTCGGATTAAGACTTCCGGGCAAGACCATACGATCAAACCTATCGATTCCTCGGATCACATTAATAAGGTTTTCTACTGTAGTTATCTACACATTTTACGTGCTCAAGGGCAAACAGAACTCTATACTTCAACACTTTACAACATTTCTTGCATTTTAGGATTAACTAAGTGGAGGTCATACATATATAATAGATACTAATAATTGTAGTATTTTTCATTTACCTTAACATATACACTGCTATACAAATAATTCATGGGAATGGAAGGGACCATTAGGGCACCCGATTGAAGCACTCATGATGGGGAGAGTGGGAATGTCAACTTGAGGTATCCTCATGTTAGATAGCTTGCTCTTTTGACCATTTGTTCAATCTTGTCGTTGGAAGGAGATTGTTTATATCCCAGTGGATGCTGACTGTCGATCCACCCAACGCCTTTTTGGCCCTTCACACAATGGTATGATTAGGATAATCAGTGGTTATGAAAGCTTGATCAAGTCTAACATAGAGGAGAACCCATTGCTGTTGAACTTAGTTTCCGTGCTACAATGGGTGGTAAGAAGACTGTATTCGATGAAATTTGGACACACAAAATAGGTCACCAAAAATTTTCCTTGAGCTCGATTCTTTTCAAGCTTTCTGGAAATAAAGTACTTCTAAATGGTTAAGTTTGGACATCATTGGTTTATTGAACCTCTTTTCCCAACCCAAATGCCTACACCTTTGCCTTGACCCCTTTCATCAAATTTTGGGCAATGATAGGACCAACTTGCTTACTTACTTTTAACCACACTTTCTTTAGTTCAAGTTCATTTTCTATCAGTTTTGGAGTTTTAACGAGCTTTGCCTTCATGATTGCCCAAAATTTTTCAATTGGGCGAAGCTCCGGAGTGTTTGGAGGGTTGACGTCTTTTGGTACAAAAACTACATTATTATCTTTGTACCAGTCTAAGATGGGCCGGGCATAGTGGCAAGAAACCGGCCAAAATAGTTTCGGGCCATCGTGAGATCTCAAGAAGGGTAGAAGTCGTTTTTGGAGGCATTCGTCCTTGTAGATTTGTCCGTTGACGGTCCCAGAGGTGATGAACGGCTGACTCATTTTGCCACATCCGCAAATCGCTTGCCAGACAAGGATTTTTTTGGCGAATTTCGACAGTTTCTTCTTCCGTACACTCTCCACACTGGCCGTTCCAACTTAGAGGTAGCGACGTAGTGTTCCTTTTGATCACATGAGATACGGTTGAATGTGCGATTCCAAGCTGTTTTCCGATCCATCGATGAGAAGCGTTTGGGTTTTCGAAGTGAGTGCTCAAAATTTATTGGCACACTATTTCTTCATTCGAAGCCATCACTGAAATCACTCGACAGATTTTCACGAAACTCATTACACAATTGACACAACACAATGAAATACATTCAGTTAAAATTTTAATAATGTTTACCCACACGCTAAAAAGTTACGAACAATTGCGTGTGTTCAAATTTCATCGAATACAGTCTTTAGTACGTATCATACATCATATTATTGGTTGTTGTTGCACGGGTACTGCAAAATTTTCTCATCCAACTTGCTCTTTGCTCTCATACGCTTGATATGTGGTTTAATTATATTTATATTTCATATTCGAGAGTAAGAGACAACCGACACAATACGAAACGCGCCACGCCCGACAACAAATCATCGAAACAACCTTCCACAGCCGATGTTCGAAGCAAATTCTTTTTCGTAAACATTGCATTTTTATAACCGTACTCCACAAATCACCTCACTAAAGGGTGTCCACGATGAAATTTCCACACTATGAAATTGCTCTAACTTTTTAACCGTTGGGTAGAATTTTATGAAAATTTGGGTGGATTTAGTTCATAGTGCATTATTTACATCCTGCAAGTTTTAAAGTCCTGTGATCAAAACTCGCGGAAATGGAGTCGAAAGAACAGCTCGTGCGTGATAAAATCTTGCGCATTCATCACAAGAACAAGGATCTCTCGCATCGTTCCATCGCTAAAACGTTGGGAATCGCGAATTCCACGGTGTCGCGAGGGGTTAAGCGGTTCGAGGAACGGTTGACCACCGATCGGAAGCCCAGAAGTGAAGGAAAAAGTATTCCGTACAACACCAAAAATCACAACCGCGTAGTTGGGGCCTTCAACCGAAATCCGAACGCCTCCGTTCGGGATGTGGCTAAGAAGCTGCACCTAAGCCGAAGTTTTGTCCAGAAGGCCAAAACTAAGGCTGGGCTTTGAACGTTCAAGGTACAAAAGGCCCCTAATCGTGACGCGAACAAGTCCGCCAAAACCCGTGCCAGGAAGTTGTACCTCAACATGCTGACGAAAGTTGAATGCTGCATCATGGACGACGAAACATATGTGAAGGCGGACTTCAAACAGATCCCCGGCAACCTGTTTTTCACGGCCAAGGATAAGTTCAGCGTTCCGGAGCATGTCCGCACTCAGAAGATGTCCAAATTTGCGAAGAAATTCCTAATTTGGCAAGCCATCTGCACGTGCGGGAAGCGGAGTGCACCTTTCGTGACCCAGGACACGATGAACGGACAGGTGTACATAAAAGAGTGCCTCCAGAAGCGGCTGCTTCCTCTCCTGAAGGCCCACAACGTCCCAACAATCTTCTGGCCGGATTTGGCCTCATGCCACTACTCCAAGGACGTGCTGAAGTGGTATGCGGACAATAAGGTCAATTTCGTGCCGAAAATGTTCAACCCTCCCAACACCGCTCCGCCCCATCGAGAAGTACTGGGCGATTATGAAGCAGCACCTTCTTAAACGACCTAAGGTAGTGAAGACAGTCGAGGAACTGAAGAAAGTATGGGTTTACATGCAAAAAACGGTTGATTCACAGGTTGTGCAGAATCTTATGGCCGGGGTTAAGGCCAAGGTGCGAGCATTTGCGTATGAACTGCAAATAAAATACGAGTAAGATGGTAAAATGAAGTTTAATAGTTATTTCTCAATCCCTGAACATTTGATGGCAATCGGATGAAAACTCGAATTTTGCGAATCAATTTTGTGTGTGGCAATTTCATCGTGGACACCCTTTACTGTAACCCTTATGAATCAAGTAGAACCTTCTAAAGGGCAACCCACGGTAAATTACGATTGAGAGTCCTGGTAAAAATAAGAGTCCGTAGATGGATTTCGTACCTTCTGGCATCTTTATCCTTCTATTGATGTCCAAGCTCCTCGGCTTAGCACCAACTGGGCGAGACTTAGCCCTATACCCACTGATTTTATTATCTCCAATCCGCTCAAGTAATCGCAATGTTTTGTGATATAGTGGACGGAATGCTATAATTTTAGATAACCTAATACGGTCAATAGATAACTCAATTGACATCGCAATCATCACCGAGACGCATCTCAAGCCTGAGATCAACGTGTTCCTGCCAGATTTCCGTTTGATCAGACTCGATCGAACCAGTTCCGCCGGAGGGGGTGTCGCCATCGCCCTGCGTACCAACATCAACTGCCAGATGCTTCCGAGTCTGCAGCTCCAATTCGTCGAAGCCATTGGAGTCAAGCTCGAATCCACCGTCGGCTTTATCACCATCATCGCGGCCTATTGTCCCAAACAAGCAAGCACAAACAACGGGACAGATAGGATCTTGCGAAACGACATCATCAAGCTCACTCGGAGGCATGGGCAGTTTATTATCGCCGGTGACCTGAACGCAAAACATGAAACCTGGGGAAACGCACGACGGAACAAGAACGGCTCCATCCTACACGACGACCTGGAAGAGGGTCACTACACCATCCTGGGCCCGGATACTCCCACCCGGTTGAGCAGATCCGGGGTCCATGCTAAGATAGACATCTTCCTCACCAACATGGGGAACAACATCGGTCAGCCGATCGCACACCAGGAGCTCAGCTCAGACCACTATCCGGTGGTGGCTGAAGTTGGGTCCTGCGTCAACCGGCATTCGGTAACCAGGCGAAACTACCATCGCGCCAACTGGGACCAGTTCCGTCATCAGGTCGACAACACGGTCGATTACGATAGGCACCCCGAATCAACCGACGACATCGATCGGCAACTGCAGTCGATCGAACAGGCGATCTCCCAGGCCCGGGAGCACCACATTCCGGAAGTAACACAGGTGAGCAACTCTTTACCTATTGATAGTCTCACTAAAAACTTGATCCGTCTTCGAAACACCACTCGCAGACAGTATCAACGTACTGGTCTGCCTGCGTTAAAATCAGAGTGCAATCGTTTGAACAAGATCATTAAGGCCAGAATGGTGGATCTCAGAAACAATAATTTTGCTAACAAAATCCGCGCCCTCCCAGATTGTGCTAAGCCGTTCTGGAAATTAAAAAAAAAATTAAAAACCAAGCCTAGGCCCATTCCACCGTTGATCCCACTAGACAACAATGACTCTAAGGATCGTTTGATTACTCCCGCTGAGAAGGCTGCTGAGATAGGTCGACATTTTGTCAGCTCACACAATCTTGGACAGAACATCGTCAGTCCTCACGAAGCTGCCGTTAACGAGCATGCGAATAACATCCATCTATATCCCAATGATTTTTCGGAGGAACTAGAGATCACAGCTGACGAACTGTCGAGCTATATCAAAACGTCAAAGAACATGAAGGCCCCAGGTTTCGACAAAATTTTGAATTTGGAACTCAAGCATTTGAGTTCCCAATTCTACGAACATCTAGCATTAATTTTTAATCAATGCCTTAGACTTAGCTACTTCCCCTCGTGCTGGAAGTCAGCTAAAGTCATACCCATCCGGAAACCTGGGAAAGATCCTTCATGTTCCAAGAGCTATCGACCCATCAGCCTTCTCTCGGGAGTATCAAAACTCTTCGAGAAAGCAATTTACCGTCGGCTCCTTGCGTCTACAGACGAACTCAACATTCTGCTTGATGTACAGTTTGGCTTTCGACGCGGTCGATCAACGGTACATCAACTGAATCGAGTCACTAACATCCTCAGGCGAAACAAGTCTGTTTCGAAAACATCTGCCATGGCCCTTCTTGACGTTGAAAAGGCGTTTGACAACGTCTGGCATGATGGCCTGGTGTACAAGCTGCATCGGTTCAATCTTCCAGTCTTTCTGGTGAAGATGGTAAAAGGCTACCTATCAAACAGGACATTCAGTGTTTCGCTGCATGGTGCAGTTTCTGAAGCGCAGGAGGTTTCCGCCGGTGTTCCGCAGGGAAGCATACTAGGTCCACTTCTGTTTAACCTGTTCACCTCGGACATACCCCCACTCCCTGAAAACGGATCTCTGTCGCTGTTCGCCGATGATACCGCAGTCGTCCACAATGGTAGGGTAGTGAGAGCGATCGCATCGAAACTGCAGGGAAGCCTGAATGTTCTGTTGAAGTATCTCACAGACTGGAAGATCTGCATCAATGCAGCAAAGACCCAGGTCATCCTCTTCCCACACTCGAAATCACCCAGACTTGTTCCGGCTGAGGATGTTAAAATTCGTCTAAACGGCACTACGGTGGAATGGACCAACTCAGCCATCTATCTTGGCGTGACTCTAGATAGCAAGCTGAACTTCAGGGAACAGGTTGACAAGACTGTCACAAAATGTAACGTTCTGTTGAAGCTTATGTACCCCTTGCTACACAGAAAGTCTACATTGTCCCTGAAGAACAAGCTTGCTATCTACAAACAGATCATTCTCCCGGTTATCGAGTACGGCATGCCGATCTGGGAGAGCTGCGCTAAAACACACCACCTGAAACTACAGCGGGTTCAAAACAAGTTTCTCAGGATAATCTTGAACACACCTCCGCGGACGAGAAATACTGAGATCCACCGTCTGGCCGAGATTAAAACACTCGAAGATCGTTTTAGTGAGACTATCAATAGGTACAGGACACGTTGCCACCTATCAGACCACCAAGTCATTCGGGACCTGGTACCCCTTCCCTAGGTTTTTAAAATTGTAGTTATTGTAGTTAGGTAGGTTATCAAATTATTTAAATTAAACAAACCAATCCCCATAGAGGATGATATGTACATTAGAATAACAAAATAACAAACACACCACAAACAAACACAAAGAAGAACAAAGATGAAGAGCCTCTTCGGCTAGACAATTGATATGTAATAATTAAATGTAAACATTGAATGAAACAACAAATAAAGACACATTTTGAGAGAGAGTTCCACTTGATCCAGTATCCAGTATCCAGTCCAAGAAGTCCGAGTTAAGTTCTCACTATTCCTATCACAACTGATGCGCTTCCCACAATACTGCTCTTGGTGTGACTCAGTAGACTGGGTTATAGACATGGATCAAAATTCACATTACACTCGTTAAAATGTATACTTTTATGACTTGAAAAATAAGCGGTGGAAAAATGACAACAGAAACTTTTCGTGCCTCGCTTCGAGCACCGCACACTACGATCTCACTCAATTAGTTTGTTATATGCGTTCATGCGACCTATCAAAGTTCAGTCATGAAGAGGAAATCAAATCTATTTGCATGCTTGCCAGCGGCACCAAGTGTGAGCGTAAGTCCATTCTCAGATCGCCAATTTTGAACCAGCCTTATTTTTATAAACAGAAGTTAATTCCAGACGAAGACACAACTACCATTTAAATGGTGTTTACTTTACTACTCCATAGAAATAACAGAAAAATGAGCGTAAACTCGCTCTACTCACTTGCGCTCGCTCTTCAAGCTGTTATCGCCTATCAACCTTTCACGTCGTTATCTACGCCGCCCATGCAGAACCGCTTGCCCTCTCTATTGATGAAGCATGGTGCGTTCGATTGTCGTTTTTGTTTTCCGAACCTTTTGCTCGTCCAGTTGTTGACGGTACACGATTGCGGCAACACACGCCACCATCAGTTTGCAGTCGCAATATTTCGCGAACATTTGAAAAACTAGTTGTCAAACGAAAATCCAATGCAATGCAGTGGAAAACAATCACCTTGAACTTGGTCGCAGTTGGCGGAATGCTGGGGCAGTTTCTGTTCCTAACATTCGTCACCCTGGTGATCGGCGACGGTTACTTCGATTCAGGTATGTGCAAACGTGAGATTATGATGTAAGTTTAATAGTTGATCGTGGTTTTGTTTGTTTTCTGTGGCAGTCACAACCCAAGGCACAACTCAGGCCACAACGGAGGCGTCGCTACCATGTGCATTACGTCAGTACCCGACCGGTTCGGTGTGCGTGTGCAATGTGACCTACTGCGATACGTTGCAATTTGAGGATCCGAATATGCCGGGGGAGTTTCTACTGGTATCCAGCAGCCGAGATGGAGCCCGATTTACGCAATCACGAGGAAGGTTTGTGAAGGTATTTGATGCCAATGTGACGTTCCTTCCTGTGGTGATGGCGGTGCCGAAGCAACGGATAGTGCGAAGAAGTATTCGATCTGTCACTATTCAGCTGAATCGGGAGAGACGGCACCAGCGGATAGTTGGATTTGGTGGGGCTTTTACCGGAGCTGTTTCCTACAATTTGGCCCGGTTGAAACCTGAATTGAGGAAGAGCATCTATCGATCGTACTACTCGAATAAAGTTGGAATCGGATACAGTCTAATGAGAATCCCGATCGGTGGGTGCGATTTTGATTTGCAACCGTGGGCCTACAATGAGTCACCGGTGAATGACAAAAAGTTGTCGAACTTCACTCAACTGGATATGCGCGATGTTGTGAAGGTTGAGCAGATCAAGGAACTTATGGACGTTGCGGAAAATGGTAGGATCAAGTTCATGGGTGCAGCTTGGAGTTCCCCACCGTGGATGAAGACGAATAATGATTGGACTGGTTCGAGCCGACTCAAGCGAGAGCACTATCAACTGTGGGCGGACTACCACATCAGATATCTGCAGTTGATGAAGGCTGCTGGTTTGGATTATTGGGCGATATCGACCGGCAATGAACCAATGAACGGCGTGATTGGTTACTTTTTCATCCGGTTCATGAGCTTGGGCTGGGTGGCAACAGAGCAAGGCAGATGGGTCGGTCGAAATCTGGGCCCCACACTGAGGAATTCGGAATTTAAGAATGTCAAACTTTTTGCTGGAGACGATCAGCGGTATACGTTTCCCTGGTGGTTCTCGCAGATGGATCAAGGACACCCTAATGCTACACGATACGTAGATGGATTGGCCGTCCATTGGTACTGGGATGGATTGACTCCTCCTGAACTGCTAGATGAAGCCGCCAGACTCTATCCTGACAAGCTGATCTTCAACACGGAGGCATCACTCGGTGATAAACCATTCCAAACGCATCGTCCAATCCTGGGATCGTGGGATCGAGCTGAATCCTACATAGTCTACGTAATGCAAGATCTTCAGCATAGCGTTCACGGATGGATCGATTGGAATTTACTGTTAAATGAGATGGGAGGACCAAACTATGCCAGCAACTTTGTGGAGACGGCGGTAGTTGTGAACGGAACGACTGGTGATGAGCTATACAAACAACCGATTTTCTATGGGCTGGGACACTACTCGAGGTTCATCACTGAGGGCTCGGTTCGATTCGACGTAACAAGCAGCGACAGTGGGATGCTCGTAGTTGGCTTTACTCGACCTGACAACCGTACGGTTCTCGTTTTCTATAACAAGTAAGCATTGATTAATTTAAAACAATAAGTTGTCAACCGATTTTCCCCTAAATATTTCAGAAAATCCAGTCCATGTGAACTGAAGATCCGCGATCCGCAACGGGGTGTGACTAACATTGAGATCCCTCCCAAGTCGGTACATTCCATTCTCTACGCCTAATTGAAGACAAAATCACAGAAATTTGTAACAGCTAACAATAAACCAAAAATAAGCTCAAACTCGGAACTATCTGTCAGACCCCGACACCGGTGACGCGACGACCCTAACCTTAAGCAACAAATGAGCCGTGCATGAGAGGAATTCTTTCCATCCTCCTTCTCTCGGGGCCCATGGATAATCCCAACGCATAAACAAAGATTTGGCACGTTCGGGCATCCGTTCATCCGGGGTGCATTTTTCGATTTAAAATAACATTCATTTACGGCGGCCGATGTGCGTTGCAGCGGCGTACGACGCGGCGGCAGTTGTCACAAGAAGACAAGAAACTGTCACGGTCTATTTCCACGATATGCATGTTTTGCCCTTTTCCGACTCGTTCCCTTGTCTGCCCGCCTGGCCTGCTTCCTGCCTATGACTGCGAGGATCATTCAGATTCGAAACATTTCCGCTGCTGCCATGGTAACCCTTGGAAAACATGCCTCTTGCGATCAAACGAAACTGCAGTTCTACTGCTGCTAAGCAGCACCAGGTGCTATCAGAATTATTATCAGATGGAATTCAGTAACCAATGCCAATACTCTCGAGAGGATAACGAGAGTTTATAATAGAAGTGATGCGTGTTCGGTGAAAGACCTCTCAAGAGGCTGATAAATTTTGTCCGCGGGGTGTATTAAAAAGCCGATCATGATGCGCTCTATTTGTTTGCGCTTCATCACATACGTGGCGGAACGATTCATTCCAAAACAACAACGGCGGACGCGATCGCACTTAAACGACACCCAGAAGAGGCGACACGTCTTCCAATAAAGATATCATTTCAGAAAATTTATCGTTTTTGATGAGTATATTTTGAATGTAATTGAGAAGGATTAGTAGTGTTCTCCGGTCCTCGTTCGCCTACTTCGACGACGGTGAAGCGATGGGAGTTTAATACAGAGTAGTAGGCCGGTTTGGTTGGTAGGTGGGATGGGACTTTTTCGAACACCCTGTTTGAAAGTGTAGGAAAAAAAAACTGGAAAGATTGAGTGTTCTGGTGGCGGTGATCTGCTTGTTTTTGCTTTCTGACGCGCGCAATCGTCATATTTTACGATGTCTTCTCACTCACGTCTTTTTGACAGCGGGTATAGTAAGGGTTTGTTCACTGTTTTTCCTCAGTCCCCGTGTCTACGCTGCTGATGATGGTGACTTCTGTGATGGGAGGTTACAGAATTTATGGCATGGATTTCGGAAAGAGTGTTTTAACTTTTTTTTTTGCTCTACGCTAAAGATTTACTAATAATGGCAGTTAAATCTACGGAATTTATAACACGTGTCTCTTCTGTGCCAGTTGAGTCCAGCAACCAGCGGCCTTACGAGATGTGAGATAATCCAATTAAAGAAACGAGTCATTCAACTGAGAAGATTATAATTAGTCTCTTGGGGATGGCTTAATTATTGGTGTTTTTCGGATCGTCGTTTTGTGGGATTAAATAAAATAGCAATCATTGAAGGAATGTGAAACTTATGATGCATGTTTACAGTATTGTTCACAAAGATGATTAGAGGTTATCCCGAAATGGAAGAGGTTTACATTAGGAAGCTAAGTTTTTTTTTTTCCTATCATGTATTCGAACACAAATGTTTCTTTTATCTTTCCTTAGCTTAGTGGGTTAAGGCGACACAAAGTCACCTGAAAATTGTTGTCAAGTTTTCAATTCGAGTAACCTCGATATAACGTAACTTTTTTGTCCCCTATTTTTTGTAGTTTATTGTTAGCGTGATTTATCTAACTGTATATTTTTTTTAAAATTATTTATAAATCTGTCCAGCCTCAATCGAATCAACTTCACGGAGCCAAGTTTTCATATTTATATACGTCAGGTATCTTAGAGCTAAAGATGTCCATTCTTTTGATCCGGTCCGTTTGAAATAAACAGCCCTAATACACTTCGAGTGTCCTTCAACCTATTGTCAAACTATAAAATAAACCGCTAGCTATTTTGACATTTCAAGTCCATCGGTTCCAACATCTGAAGTGCAATTGAAATAAGATTGTACTAGGATGGGAAGTACAATTGAAGTGAGAAACGGGACTTGGCTACTTCAATAGTACTTCAATTGTAGTAGGCTCCGCTATCTGGGAAGGTTTGGTAAAAAGTCGCTTGCGATGTTGCGTGCAATGCTTCAATATGGCTTGTATATGCCGTCAAACTGTTTTCTCTTTTTTTGTGGATTGTTTGTTTTTGTGCATGTAGTAGGAAGCTAGCTGTTAAAACTTCTTTGTTAATGCACAACTTATAATTCGAGAAGTTCGACTAAGTCGGAGGTTTGATCATAGTGTTTCTATGAGTAAAAATATGAAGAAGAACATAGTTCGGTCTGCATCTACCATCTATGCCATGAAATATGCAGAGGACAACATTCTCAAAAAAAAAATAGCCAACAAGGAGGAATGTGTAAACAACTTAACTGATATTCCGTGAAGTCAATTAAACATGTTTTGTTTTTAATTTATAGCAAACGAAAGCGTTTCAAGAATGCTCGATACCCACGAAGCACATCTGTTTTTTTTTTTGCAAAAATGACAGCACCAACGACTGATTAGCCAGAAATACTACAAGTACAAGCTAAAGAATCTTTTACCCGATGATTGGAACAGGGGAACTCGGAAGTCGTGGTTATGTGGAAAAAAACACAAAACACAACGGTATTCGTTTACTGAAAATTGCTTCGATGTAACGTAACTTCGATATAATGTAACGAAAATAAAAATAGAGTTACTTTACATCGAGATATGACTGTAGTAACAATTATCGTGAAGCAAATCTTCTATCACACTGAACATATTGTTGCATAAATTTGCTTCTGTTCGTTTGCATGATTTTCGTACATAAAACACATGCTTTATAAATTATAATCTCTTTCGGATTAGCCAATCACCGTTGCTGTTAGGGAGGGCTAAAATGATTTGTTTGACTCCACATAAATGAAAAAGTGTCAAACACTTTTGGTCAAAATCTGTGATTTCATGCCATAGCTTATTTCAACTACATTTCGTCTAACAATATTGACATATGTAACGCGCCAAACGAAAGGACTGGAGACGGGTCGGTGAGGAGATCAAAACGCTCGAATAGCTGCAAGGCTGCACAAAGTTCTTTCAAAAGAACATTCAAATGGTCTTGGCAGCTTTAAAAATGAGGACGGTAGTTTTACAGTCGATTGTTCCGAAACTTTGGAAGTAATGGTGAAAATTCACTTTCCGCAATCAACATCTGTATTTGCTGAAGAACAGGAACTAGATGAGGTAGGATGCTCATGGTAAGCAGATGCTTATTTTAAAGCTAGTGAACATGCACACAAGTTCGAGTTATCTTTATAGTAAAAGCGGGAAAAATTGATAATATGACTTCTAAATCTCTTAGACCTACCAGATCTCTGATCTAGTAAAACAATGGAACAAAATTGTGGACGACTTAATTAGGTCAATACGCAATAGAGTCCCCTTGAGCAAAAACCAATTTGTCCTACTAATCGGGAAAATCTACCATAACGGCGCTAAAATCTCTAGTTATTAAAATCGAGAAATCGTTTCAAGCCAAAGAAATAGCTTTGGTAGCTTTTGAAAAACGAACTTCTTAAAATACTAGCAGAGCTAGGGTACAAGGTGATTAGTTTTGCTGACGATTTAACTATAATAAATCGTGGGAAGTTGGATGACACGATATCTAGGCGATTACAAATTGCGCTCAAGAGAAAGAACTAACATCTTGGTGTTACTTCGAACAAAGAACAAACAACTGAAATTTCCATCTAGACAAGGTTATCACTAAGGCAGCAAATGTCCTATGGGTATATAGAGGCGAGTCAAGTTTTTGTTTAATCAACCACATCACTACTTCAATTGTAGTAGGCTCCGCTATATGGGAAGGTTTGGTGAAAAGTTGCTTGTGATGTTGCTTGCAATGCTTCAACATGGTTTGTATATGCCGTCAAAAATCTGTTTTCTGTGAATTCTTTGTTTTTAAGTATGTAGTAGGAAGCTAGCCATTAAAACTTCCTTATTATTGCACAACTCATAATTCAAGAAGATCGACTAAGTCGAAGGATTTTTGAAAAATGGTCTGTGTGTCGCCTAAGCAAGACAAAAATTATAAAATAATGAAGAAGTACAAAGTTTGGTCTGTATCTACCGTCTATGCCATGCAAAGGACAACTTTCTAAAACAAAAACTGATCAACTAGAGGAATGTGTAAGAAACCAAAATGATATTCCTGAAAACAACATGTTTTGTATTGAATTAATAGCAAAACGAAAGCGTTCCAAGATTCCTCGATACTCACAGGTTGACGAAGCTCTCTACATCTGGTTTTTGCAGAAATGCTACAAACTCATGCAAAAAAAAATTCATCAACCAAATGGTTGGAATAGGGGAATTCGGAAGCCGTGGTTATGTGGAAAAAATAACAAAACCCAACGGCATTCGCAAGAACATATGTAGAAGAAACGCTACTAGCAGCACACTTGTGGCAAATCAGTTAAAGTACTTGATGCAACTCAATTAAGTCACAATTAAGTAGCAACTAATGTCATTTTGTGTTGTTTGGGAAATCAACAAAGATTGATCACGTTCATGCTTGCAACAACATGGATGGGTCGCTCAAATTACCATTAATGTTGATTGAAAAGTCTCACAGACCTCGAGCATTCAAACACCTTTAGGAGTTGCCTGTATACTACAGGGCATCCAAAAGTGCTTGGATGGCAAAGGAGCTCTTTGAAGAACAGTTTTTTGGGGAATTCATTACGGAAGTGACCACCTTTCTCAAGTCAAAAGGGCTACCCCTAAGAGCCGCTCATTACAATGCAGATGAGCTAAAAACTGCCGATGGATCAATTTTTACCATCTTTCTCCCGCCGTTCTTCAACCGATGAATCAGAATATCATTCAGATGTTTAAGACGCGCTACAGGCATCTGATGATGCAGGAAATTCAAATTCGTGGAGGAGAATTTGACGAGTGCATGAAGAAGATCAACATAAAGGACTTAATCTTTTGGGTCGCTCAAGCGTGGGAGGTAGTTCCAGCTGAATCAATTCGCAAATCTTGGAACATGCTTGACAATGTACGTGAAATCGAGGATAAGTATGATGTACCGCTGTCGGTCGTAAGAGACACGATGAGAAAATAGCACAGACCGAAGAAATCGACGAGGAGTATGCCGATTTCGAAACGCTGGACGATGATGAGATCATCGCAAGTGTTTTTCAAAAAGATGCGGATGAAGACATTTCATCTGACGGTGACGACACAATGCAATTCAGTTAATGTCAACGCAGAAAGAAGCATCACAATCTTCGAGTTTTGCAGATGATGACGAATATGTAAACGTGTCGGATGAAGCAGTCTTAAATGGATTCGATCTTTGAATCAGATACGCGTAAGAGAACAACTGCCACTGACTACACAGTTCTCGCTGCGGCAGATAGGAAGTTGTTTATGTGCTTTAACACATCTATCATAACTACAATCGAAAATTGATGCTTACTGGCAACCATGGACCATTTTGACTTTTTATTCGCGCACATAGTGGTCGAGGGATTAACCCCCTGGGTAGTCTGTAATAAGCTGAAATCAAAAGTTGGTTCACCTTTATTTATGCAACATTAAAAAGAATACTGGTAAAAGTAATATTCTAAGATAAAGATAATATGAGAAAAAATATATAAAAAATAAAAAATTGTAAAAAACAATAAAAATTAAAATAAAAATTTATTGGAAGAAATTGAAAAAATGTGTGTAAAAAGGGCAGGAACACCCTGCTGGGTGAATAACATTGATTTTGCGTTAATTCTTTTAAAGAAAAAAAAGCTACAACAAACATTCTTGGAAAAAAAATTTGTTTCGATATAACGTAACATCGATATAACGTAACGAAAATAAAAATTGAGTTCCGTTATATCGAGGTATGACTGTACTACTACTAAAATGTGTTTTTTATTTCAATTGTTTTAAATTTTAAATTTCATTTTTCATGGCAATTGATAAGCTCGAGGGGCTCACATCTTCCGTAATCATTTTATTAGTTTCAATTGTTGTTTTTGTTGTGTTGTATTAACATGTATTATTGTTTTCCCTCTTGGAAGTGTATTAAGTGTATAATTTAAATATTTGATAAACCGCCACGGTACAACCTAGAGCGACTGAATCAACCGGATGTCACCTCGGCATACGCGCAGAATCTCGAGGCAGCGTTGCCAGACGAGGGCGAGCTCGATGTGGCCCCTCTAGAGGACTGTTGGAGTACAGTGAAAGCAGCCGTCAACGACGTAGCCTAGTGTACCATCGGGCACGTGGAATGGAGCCGACGGAACGAATGGTTCGACGAGGAGTGCAGAGCGATTCTGAAGGAGAAGAATGAAGCGCGGGCGGTAATGCTGCAGCAAGGAACCCGGCAGAACGTGGAACGTTATAAGCAGAAGCGGAAACAGCCGACCCGCGTCTTTCGGGAGAAAAAACGCCGCCAGGAGTGCGAGGATATGGAACTGCTGTGCCGTTCCCAAGAAACACAGAAGTTCTACCAGAAGCTCAACGCATCCCGCAAAGGCTTCGTGCCGCGAGCCAAAATCTGCAGGGATAAAGATGCGAGCCTCCTGACGGACGGACGTGAGGTGATCGGAAGGTGGAAGCAGCACCTGATTGGCGTGGAGAACGTAGGCATGGGAGACCAAGGCAACGGAGGAAACGACTTCGTCAGTGCAGCAGAAGAAGGAAATGATCCAAGTCCCACACTGAGGGAAGTTAAGGATGCCACCCACCAGCTCAAAACCAACAAAGCAGCTGGTAAAGATGGTATCGCAGCTGAACTCATCAAGATGGGCCCAGAAAAGTTGGCTTGCAATGGATGATAGCCTGGATCTGGGAAACCGAACAGCTACCGGAGAAGTGGAAGGAAGGGGTTATCTGTCCCATACATAAAAAGGCGATCATTTGGAATGTGAGAACTTCAGAGCGATCACAGTTCTGAATGTCACCTATAAAGTGCTATCCAAGATCATATTCCGTCGTCTGTCACCTAAAACGAATGAGTTCGTGGAAGTTACCAAGCCGGCTTCATTGACGGCCAATCGACAACAGACCAGATCTTCACCGTAAGGCAAATCCTCCAGAAATGCCGTGAATACCAGGTCCCAACGCATCACCTGTTCATCGACTTCAAGGCGGCATACGACAGTATCGACCGCACAGAGCTATGGAAAATTATGGACGAAAACGGCTTTTCTGGGATGTGCGTAAGGGTTTCGGGTGAACTATCCGGGGACTGCGACAAGGTGACGGACTCTCATGCCTACTATTCAACATCGCTCTGGAAGGTGTTTGCGGACGACATGGACATTATCGCAAGATTACTTGGAACGGTGGCAGAGCTGTACACCCGCGTGAAACGCGAAGCAGCAAAGGTCGGACTGGTGGTGAATGCGACGAAAACAAATTACATGCTGGTAGGCGGAACCGAACACGACCGGATCCGCCTAGGAAGTAATGTCACGATAGACGGGGATACCTTCGAGGTGGTGGAGGAATTTGTCAACCTCGGATCCTTACTGACGGCTGACAACAATACGAGTCGTGAAATTCGAAGGCGCATCATCAGTGGAAGTCGTGCCTACTACGGAGTCCAGAAGAAACTGCGGTCTAAAAAGATTCACCAATCACCCGCACCAAATGCACCATTTACAAAACGCTAATAAGACTGGTGGTCCTCTACGGACACGACACAGGTAACCAATAAGCATTAAATAGAGCCAGTAAGCAGCCCTATATGCGTCTTAACGACGAGCGATATAAGCATTATATTCACCTTAAATGCTATTCAAAAGCAGATTTTGGCCGGCTATGCGGCCAATTTAATGCTGGACCCCACCAAATGAAGACGTCTATGTCGACAATATGTCATTCATTGGTAGCATGAATTGGTAAATGTTTGGAAATGACAGCTAGATGACAGCAGTTGAAATGTTGTTCTGCTGATGGGGATTTTAGCTTTTAGATTGCTGATTAAATGCTTGGAAAAAAAAGATCCATTTTCAATTTTAGATTTAATTCATTTTCCTGTACTGATGATGATGAACACGTGCTTTCTGTTTAGACCCCCTTTTTTCTTATGAAAGGGGAGACTCAAATTCGCTGCATTTTTACATTCCCTAGGATGGGATTCAAACTCGCTGTTTCGTGATCGACGTGTTTTAAAACCGCGTCTTTATCCTCAAACCTATATGGAACGTATGAGAACGTTTTTAATATTTGCCCAATATAAACTTCAATGTTCCCAGGCAAGGTTGCGGCTTATCATTTTTGACTTATCCATATTCATTTGCCGATAGCTCTTCTCAGAAGCTCAATTTCAAAATATAATGTATGATGAACTTATGGTGCTTGAGTAGACCTACAACTTGGTCTAACATTACATAGCTCTATCTCTTATATCTGAGGAATAAGAGCGTATATTCGCAGTGACCTTCGCGATGAAATTCGCTGTGAAGATCACGCGATTATCATCGTGAAGATCACTGTGAATATACGATCTCATGTCGAAGATATAGGAGTTAGAGCAATGTACTGTTAAACAAAGTTGTAGGTCTACTCATGCACTACAAGTTCATCATACATCATATAATCAAATCGACCCTCTGAAAGGAGATATTGGTAAATGAATATGCCTGAGTCAAAAATGATAAGCCGCAACCCTGTTCCCAGGTAACCAATAAGCATTGAAATAGGCACTAATTCTGCATCATACTTGCATTTAAGATTATTCTTGCTGTACATTGGTTGTCTGAATGCACAGATGTTGTAAAATAGCATACGCAAAGCTACCGTAATGCTAGCTGTCTGATATCTGCATTTTTGTTGCTTGATGTTATTAACGCACTGAAAATGCTCAATTAAAGTTGTTTACAAATGTTAACAGATGGAAATGCAGAACTAGAATGAAGATGATTCAATCACCAGAGTGAGGACTATTACAGTCCTGATGCAGGAATAAGCGAGGATGATGAAACGCTTTGAAAATTCGGACACTTACCGATTTGTAAACAGCTTTAATTAAGCAGTTTCAGTGCGTTCTTCTAATCATATTACAAGCAACAAAAATGCAGATATCAGACAGCTAACATTACGGTAGCTTTGCTTATGCTATTTTACAACAGCTCTGTATTCAGACAGCCAATGTATAGCAAGCAGAATCGTAAACGCAAGTATGATGCAGAATTAGTGCATATTTCAATGCTTATTGGTTACCTAGGGAAACATGGACCATGCTCGAGGAGGACCTGCAAGCACTCGGGAGTTTTCAAGAGACGTGTGCTAAAGACGATCTTCGGCGGTGTGCAGCAGAACGGTGTGTGGCGGCTAAGGATGAATCACGAGCTCGCTGCACTCTACGGCGAACCCAGTATCCAGCAGGTGGCCAAAGCCGGAAGGATACAGTGGGCAGGGCATGTTGCAAGAATGCCGAACAACAACTCTGTAAAGTAGGTGTTCGTTGCTGATCCGGTGGGCACAAGAAGGCGTGAAGCGCAGAGAGCACGATGTGCGGACCAGGTGGAAAGAAGCCAAGCTCCCATCATCTGTTAAAACCGCTGCAAGGTGTCAGAAGAAATCAACACTCAAGTTATCAATCAACTTGACGTTTATTAGTCCGTTGACACCAGCGCTTGTTCGCGACAAAATCTGGACTGATTAAATTTGGAATAAAACAAATTTGCTGTTAGTTCAATCCAAGATGCATTTTTAATTCATATAACTGTGCATTATTAGTCATCTAAAAACTAATTACAGTTACTTAATTAGGCTGCATGAAAAAACTACGAACTTTTGAGTTAACTCCAGCCTTTAGGGTCTGTGCAGACTTCCTGCAACCGATTTAGCTACTTTTGTCCAAGATTTTCGAGAATTTTTCTATAGCTGTAGCTTGTTGTTTATATTGAGAGTTTTCCCTTCACGAGAGCCCAATCCCGCTCCATAGATCGCAACTCCGGGCAGTATCGCTTCCTTCGGTACGACTCCATTCGCTTTATACCATTCCAAAACATCTTTGGCGTAGCGACAAGATGCCAAATCAGACCAGAATAGCGAGGGAGCGTCATGGCTGCGTAGGAATGGTAACAATCGCTTCTTTAGGCATTCGTCACGGTATATTTCCTTGTTTACCGTTCCAGTAGTGATC
Organism: Aedes japonicus; assembly: GCA_034211315.2. Classification (NCBI taxonomy): domain Eukaryota; kingdom Metazoa; phylum Arthropoda; class Insecta; order Diptera; family Culicidae; genus Aedes; species Aedes japonicus. The sequence continues at coordinate 51,499 of JASCZW010004495.1, forward strand.
AAGCTTTGGCTTGCTTGACCACAGCTGCATATTGCCTGGCAAACCAAATATTTTTTGGGAAACTTGGCCTTTTTCTTCGTCCTGAAATGCATGGCAGTATAATAAGACATTCCGGGAAGTAGCTTAACGCTTTTCACGCAGGAAAAATTTCGTCAAATATACAACTTGCGAGCCCGGGTTTTAGCCGTCACAGTCTGTTTATCATTACGGTTCGGTACAGTTTTCACCTTGAACGACTTCACACCCTGCCGGTGCTTGGAAGTATGCACGAAAGTTGGGGACATTTTTAGTTTTCTAACCACAGTACGTACCGAAAGATCTAGTCGCTTCTGCAATATTTGCTTTACCTTCGCGTCCTTCTGGTGGTTCCAGAGATACGTTTTTGTTCCGCTCCCAGCCTTCCTGGCTATTTTCAAACGTGTATTGAAAGATTTAAGAACGTTATGGACAGTGCTTGCAGGAAAACCAAGTTTTTTGCAATTTTTTCATACTGACAGATCCGGATTTTCATTCCGACCGCATACAATTGCGTTTAGCACTTGCTCTTCTTCCGACGCCATCTTCGATCTAAAAGCTTTTAGTATCACCAAAAATTGATTTTACACAATGAACAGACACACGTTCATCATTCTGCGAAATATTTCACGTGTAGATGGAGTGGATTTCCAGAGATATATTCCTGGTGCAGTTGAAACCGGAATATAGCAGTCGCGCCAATCGATTTTACTTCCAGTTCCATAAGTCCAAACAATGGCGCATCTAGTGCGCTGTATAGCGCATCAGATGCGCCATACAGCGCACTAGATGCGCCATTGTTTGGACTTATGGAACTGGAGTAAAATCGATTAGCGCTGACTCCATATTCCGGTTTTCAACTGCACCGGAACTACGTATTTAGGGGTGTCCAGATTTAATCGCGAACAAGCCTTACTACTATCGTCCGGGGGACAACTATGGGTGTTTCGACAACTCCTCCGGCTTTGGCCTTTTCAACAGGGGTGATTAGTTGTGATGGGACCAGATCCTGGTCGAGCGGGCTAAGCGGCGGAATTAGTCTTGGCTTGTTTTTCAGAATTCCAAGATCAACTTCCAAAAGGGTTTTGCACAATATGTCACAGGGCGAATTTTAGCTTCGAAATGCCTATTTCTGAGATCCATCATCCTGGCTTGAATAGTTTTAGTAAGGTGGTTTGAATTTGTCTTAAGGTGAGGTAGGCCAGCGCGTTGAAATTGTCTTCGGATCGAGTTACGTATTCCGATAATGTACTTGGTAGCCGTGTCAAGGTTCAGAGAATCACTCACCTAGTTTACTGATGGAACATGCTGCTCTCGGTCCCGAGAAATGGTTTCGGCGATGGCACGCAGTTGTCGGTCGATGCCTTCGAGCTTCTCGAGGAGTTGATCGTAATCGACAGAGTCTTCGACGCACCGCTGGAACAGCTCCCAGTTGACTCAGTGATAGTTGCGCCTGATGATAGGCTGCCGATTGATCGTGACAGAAAACCTTATCTTTCTTAGTACCAGCAGGATTATGATCCTGATGACTATCCACAGCTTGGCCTCATGTTGTTCGGGCTCTCGATGTCTGTGACCTCTTGGTTCTTGGAGTGGATCTTAGATTCGCTGCACTCGCTACACTCACGCAAGCATTTGCAAAGGATTTTCGGATCAATAACACCTTCCATTTAGTCAGTTTGTTTCACGATCATATACAGAATATATTATTATTTCCCACTGAATCGAAATATAATAATGATAATATTTTAATAATAATAATAATAGTAATAGCAATAATATTAATAATAGTAAAAATGAATGAATGTTTATTTTTCTTAACTTTCTGTGTATGTGTCTGTAATGATTCGATTCTATACATCTCGCACCTACTGCATCGTATCTTTGATTATTTGTTCCTCATAGTCTTGTTGCTATTGTTGTTTTTATTGATGTTGTCCTAATGTTTACTAATTTCGATCGACAACTTAGAATATACAATAAACTGTTTATCAGTAAAATATTCCATTCTTAACCGGGACAGAAAATCGAGTCGAAAAATATTTCATCATCTATCAAATAGTTAACGAGCAGCAACCAAAAATGCTTGGTTAAATACAATAATAAATGGATTTTGCTTTTTCAAAAAAAAATCATTATAGCAAAGGAATAAATGGAATTAGTTTATCTCACAATGGTTGATTTTGTTGTTGTGTTGTGTTTAGCAACAGGAAAAAGCCACTGATTGTTGTCCTGTTAAGTCTAATCATCCGCACGAAAAAGACATTCTTTATTGTTTCCGCTTCCTTCAATATAGCTCGTCTCATTGTTTGTGTTGTTGTTGTTGTTATTGTAAGCATGATGCCCAACCGGACGATGGACGTTTTTCACGATCTTGTGTTAACAAGATATTAACGAGACCAGAGCATGTTTTATGTATGTTTTTTTGTGAGTGTATGTGTGTTGGTTTGTTTTGTATATGTCCATATGTATAGGTATATGATAGCTATATTGTTCCACAGACAGTCGTCATCGAGAAGGGCAGCGAATGCTCTTTGTTCGTTCATACACCTAAACTCGCACTCGCGGTCGCAATCATACCATACAATGTAAACACACTTTCAGGGCCTGCCGTTCGCACATGCTACTGTAACATGGTTTATCTTGATATCCAAAACTCTTCAGTCTGTCCTCAAGATCGTCGTCGTCTTCGTCTAGGCAATCTCCTGCAGGGCAAGCAAGGACTGGCGGAGATATTCGTACTGCGTTTTGGCATGCTTCATCTCCAGCTCGGCTAGCTCGATAAGGCTGCGTGTCAAATAGAATTCAAATGTAAATTAGAGCTTACAGGAATATTATGAGCTTAATCTCTAACCTTAGCTGTAATGTTTTTAATTAATGTAGAATATCAATCGAGGAGCGTGGACAGCAATGTTTGCCGATGTTGAAACGATTATGGGGTCAATTATAGAAGTCGAGTCGAGCAAGAGTGCGCATTACAGAAGCCGACTGAATCTGATCAAGTCGGAAACCGAACTCGACTGTTAACTGTAGTGCTAATTTTTTTCAAAATGAAACGAGGTGAGATGTTTACCAAGTAATTGTAATTCGTGTTTGTGTCTAGCTCATACAAAGATGCGAAGGGTTCTAAAGATGATGTTTACCATAT
>JASCZW010004496.1:0-45644 GCA_034211315.2 Aedes japonicus
ATTAGAATCTATAAAAATACAATACACTATTGTGGAAATATCCGGGGAACTGAATGAAGAGTATGTCATCTTGTGTAAACATCAGTTATTGTCAATTTTACCCGCTTTTCCCTACATACTGGAAGAATCAATAGATAAAATGCGATTTTTAGAATAGCTGTGCATTAGAATCAAATCAAATGCACTATAATATTATGAAAATGTCTGGAAAATCGAATGAAGTGGATTTCGACTCATGCAGACTTCGGGAAATGGCTCGTTTTGCCCAATTTTCCCTTAATTTTGAAAAAATAATTGAATAATCCCACATTTATCATATTTTCACTAATAATATTGAACCCATTTGAGATCTACTATTGAGAAAATGTCTGGAATTCCAATGAAGGCAATATCGTCTTATAAAAACCTCAGAGACTGTCCATTTTGCCCGATATTCCTCATATATTGAAAATACTAGATATGTCATGTGGTTTTCAAAGTTTCCGCGAGTTAGGATGTATAAAAATGCAATGCACTATTGTGGAACTGTCTGGGGAATTGAATGGAGGGAATTTCGACTTGTGTAAACGTCAGTTGATGTTCATTTTACCCGCTCTTCCCTGCATATTGTCTCTCTGGCGTCGGTGATTGTCCCCGTGTGAGGAAATAGCCCAAAGGAAAATAAATAAAAAAAAAAAAAAAAAAAAAAACGTTACTTTTGACCTTTTTACTGTTTTGTCTAGACATTGTCATAGTCATAGTCAAGAAGAAAATGGATATAGTTTTTGGCTCAGGAAGTACCAGCCCATTGGTCCCAAGCTCGGTCCCAAGCTTAATGATTCGTCCCTTATATCATAACTCTAACGACACACCCTCAAATATTCTGTCAAAGTAGCACTGCGAATCCAAACAAAAACAAAGCTTTTAGTACCGAAAAGCGCAAGAATGTATTACAAGGTGCAAGCTGCCGAGTATGCTTGGGACCAAGGGGTCCTATAACAGTGAACCAATCTCAAATCGCTCGTTTCATATTGATTGTTCATGGATCCATAGATCTGTGGCTTGGTTGACAGTCTTGGACGTATGGATGGTGGAGGTACAACTGGAAAAAGTGGCCAGTGTTACGAGAGGGAGGATGTTGGCTCTGGGAACACTGCTGGTGGCGGTCCGGTAACGAATCCTTCCTACTGTCATGCTGACAGCGAACATCCATTAATTGTCATTTTTCTTTCTGTGTGGTGGGATGAGTGAAAGTAAGCTAGAAGCAGATGCTCAAATAATTCAACCTAACTTAATTAAAAGTAAATTGAGCAGACTGGACAATTGGAAATTCTCGTGTCATAATAAATTAACCAGGGATAGTTAAGAAAAAAAAAATGGATATAGTTTTTGGATTATGCGTCCCTTGGTTAATGAATCACCCTTCAAAACATAGCTCACAACAAAAAACTTCTTAAACTACAAAAGGAGAAGAAAAATTAGTAATTTCCAGTTAATTCCAACTACCATTATTGCTTCTCCATACGCGTATCTGTATGTCGTCTACTCGAGTCGAGTAGACATTGCACTGTCTGAGTATTAGTACACTACACAAGTCTGCACGCTGTAGACGAAATACGCGTATCTGTCAAGTAATAAAGATTGTTAGAATTAAATGGAAATTACTAATCTTTCTTCTCATTTTCTAGTTACAGGCAAGCTTGGGAAAAATCATTCATTCAATCATTCAGAAGTGAGCGTTACCACGTTTAAATTATTCCGATTCTGTTAATTACTATTCTGTTTTCATTCTATTCGTAGAAAACAGAATTGAGCAAAACTGGCAGCTGATCATACAATGAATGAATCGGACGGTAGCAGTGTAGACGATTTCTCATTGTCTATTTTTTACCCGCTGAATCATTAACGATTGCATTCAGTGTGATTCGGCTGAGTGAGATTGATTGAATCATACTCATTTCTTCAAATCATGCCTTAACCAACATTTAACATTTTAAATAATGATGTTACATGATTTTAAGCAATCTATTCCAACATAAAACATAAACTGTCATTTTAAACCATATCTCTGCTCTGATCCTTCCAGATGATTGCATTCACTGAATCAAAATTATCTCATTCGGTGTATTCAAATCGCTTACGTTCAGTGGCAACGTATTCATTCAATAAAACGTATAGCTGAAATTTTTTTTCGCATGATTCTGTTTTGCTCGTTGATTCTTTCAACAATATTCGTTTTCGTGGACTCGTGTAGAATCATTCGATAGGAAACATCACACTCTTTCGCTTTTCTATAAGCAACCGACGCACAGTGGGAAAAAACGGACCCAAATTCCCACAGATGAGACGCCGCTGGATTGGCTGCTTGAAATATATCATTTCTTATGGGAAATTTGCCAAAAAATTGAATGGTGCCATTTTCAGCCTGCGCCGAGCCCAGGAAAAGGTCCATTTTACCCCATTTACCCCTCAAAATGTGTCTTTTTGAGTTGGCATCAATGTTACTACAACCGCCGCTGAATGGTTTGCCCGCATAGAATCCTATTTCATATTAAAAACTCTGGGGAATCGAATGGTGCAAGTTTCATTCAGTTCCGAGCTCGGAAAGTGGCTTATTTTGCCCTATTTCCCCATTAATTTGAGATTTTTTTTGTTCATACCCTTTCAGCTACAATCGCTGCCAAAGTTTTTAGCTGAAAACAGCCTATCTTACGTGAAAAAGTCTAAGAAATCGAATGGTGTTATTTTCGTTTAGATACAGAATCGATAAACTGTCCATTTTGCCCCATTTAACCCTATCTTTGTGTGTTTTTAAGCTTTTATTCATATATCTACAATCGCCGCTGAATTTTCTACATGAAAAAGACCATGTCGTACGTGAAAAACACTGAGAAATCGAATGGTGCCATTTTCAGCCTGCGCCGAGCCCGGAAAATGGTCCATTTTACCCCATTTACCCCTAAAAATGTGTCTTTTTGAGTTGGCATCAATGTTACTACAACCGCCGCTGAATGGTTTGCCCGCATAGAATCCTATTTCATATTAAAAACTCTGGGGAATCGAATGGTGCAAGTTTCATTCAGTTCCGAGCTCGGAAAGTGGCTTATTTTGCCCAATTTCCCATTAATTTGAGATTTTCTTGTTCTGTACCCTTTCAACTACAATCGCTGCCAAAGTTTTTGGCTACAAACAGCCTATCTTACGTGAAAAAATCTAAGGAATCGAATGATGTTATTTTCGTTTAGTTATAGAAGTTTTCAGGGCGCCCCATGTTTCTTGCAAAATAGTTTATTGCTTCTAATATATAAAGAGTACGTCTTAATTATTTTCAGATACGACCTCTAAGTATTTATCAAATGCGCATATACTTTTTTCATAGTTCTATATTGGTTTTGGCCATTTTAAGACTTCGGAGCAGCCTTGTTTCATTCGCATATTTAAGAAGAAGTGGAGCAAAATAGGCTACTTTCCGGTTTCGGAACTGAATGAATCCTGCACAGTAGGGGTTTAATGGGGTAAAATGGACAGTTTCCCGATTCTGTAACTTAACGAAAACAACACCATTCGATTCCTTAAACTTTTTCACGTAAGATAGGCTGTTTTCAGCTTAAAACTTTGGCAGCGATTGTAGCGGAAAGGGTACGAACAAGAAAATCTCAAATTAATGGGGAAATAGGGCAAAATAAGCCACTTTTCGAGCTCGGAACTGAATGAAACTTGCATCATTCGATTCCCCAGAGTTTTTAATATGAAATAGGATTCTATGCGGATAAACCATTCAGCGGCGGTTGTAGTAACATTGATGCCAACTCAAAAAGACACATTTTTAGGGGTAAATGGGGTAAAATGGACCTTTTCCTGGGCTCGGCGCAGGCTGAAAATGGCACCATTCAATTTTTTGGCAAATTTCCCATAAGAAATGATATATTTCAAGCAGCCAATCCAGCGGCGTCTCATCTATGGGAATTTGGGTCCGTTTTTTCCCACTGTGCGACGGTTGCTATTTTATATCGGTGGTGTTCATGCGAGTGAATGAATTTTCCCATGCTTGGTTCCAGGTATTCCACTAAACACTCTCCAAACTTCAACTTCTTAAGAATTCTGGCAAAATAATCAAAATATTAAATTAAATATTCTGGCATTGAATCAAAACAAACCAAAGATTCTAGTACTGAAACGCTCAAGAATGAATTGTTGTGCCTGGGACAGACATACAACGTACAGCGTTGAACGAACTATCAAATACTGTAATCAGTACTTAAAAACCGGTACTAGACTAAAGGAGTACAACCAACAATCAATATGCAACTAGCGATTTGAAATTGGTGCACTGTTGTAGAACCCCTTGGTCCGAAGAGCACCTTGAAGCCAGCACCTTACTGTGTCATATTTGCGCCTTTGTTTTGATTTGCTGTGTTATTTTGACAGAATATTGGAGAGTGTGTTCGCGTGAGTTCATTATAAGGGGCGCATTTTTAAGCTTGAGACCGAGCTTGGGACCGATGTGCTAGTACTGACTGAGCCAAGAAAAAAATCGGTTTTGTATGGGACCTACTGGTCTTAGAGTTAGTCTATGGTACAACGCTGTACGTTGTATGTCTGTCCCAGGCATTAGTTGCAAGGTACAAGATGTACTGGTGATCAATGGGGTTGCCAGTATTGAACGGATTTAAATCGATCGTTTCCTACACGTGAAATAATCCATCGGCCTATTTCCTCACAATGTGGTGACAACCAGGAAAACGACTCCACCTTCAGGACCCTACATATCGCACTCATCAACACACATAAGCCGGGACCAACGGCTTTTTTTCGCTAGATTTTTTCGCCTCAGAAAAACCACCGACCTAGACTAGGATTGAACCCAGACCCACTGGGGTGCCAAGTAGCAGTCACGCTTACCACTACCACGGCGCTGGCAAATGTAAAATTTCTCTCAATATTCATTTTCCACACAAACAGAACCTTCTGAAAAAGACATATGAAAATTTTGTAGCAAATGACAAGTATGTATGGCCACACGTAGTGGTATGTATGTGTTGCCATACAAATCGTATACATAAAAAGAATGTGTGGTTTCAAATAGTTATCATTTGTTGATTATATTGTAAAAAATCATATGTGGGACACATACATATTATCATTGTATTTTTAACAGTGTATTGATTTTTGCTTTATACCACGCTCACAATTCAACCTGTATTATGTGATATAGAGTACCTTGATATAAAATGTGTAACCTCTCGTTGCCTTCGCAATGGAAAATTAAAGCAAAGGCAATGGCTTATGCGCCACTCTTGGTATTGAGAGACTACCCGACCAGAAGCGTATAACATAAACATAACAAAACTATAACAAGCCTTGTTAAGACTAACTGATTATGATATTAATTTGTTAAAAACATTTTCGTCTGCATAATTCTATAACATATTTATAACAAATTAAGATATAATGCCCTACGAGACACAATCTTCGTAAAGAAATAAACTAATTCTAACACTAGCTGATATGATTTTGCTTCATCGTAACAAAACTGTTACAGAGTTTGTTTTGTTTTTGTTATATCTGTATCATAGTTTGCGATAATTTTGTTACCTCTTGAGGATTTTGATTTGTATTCATTTTTTGTGTATCGTTATGGTGTGTGTGAATGTATTATTGTATGTGTTTAATGACTATGAATGACTAATCTGCGCAGGGTCTTTTTGTTGTCCGGGATAACAGGGGGGCACGCGGCTGACGTGCGATGTTCTGGCCGTCGAATTAGAATTAGTTTAAAGAACCTCTAAATCAATCATCATCATTTTCGACGTTTACCAATACACTTTTACCGAAGACTACTTAATCAGGAAGACTGGCAGCTCTTCACGTTTCCCAGGCAAATGTCAACCGTCACTGCGTACAGCTCCTCTATTTAGCAAAGGTAGAAGCTCAGTATATATGTGTTAGTAATTCTCGTTGAACAAATAGTTGTGTGCTTGTGACCTCATGTCAATGAAACATAACAACAATAATAGAAATAATCATCTGTTTTGACAACAGTGTTTTGCTGTGTGTTAATCCTTTTGATTAGAAGTTGGAAATCATGAAAAACTGTGTTAATGTGTTCGTAAGTAGAGGTCCCCAGTGTGCTTGAAGCAGCATAATACACACAGAAAAAACTGAATCTTCATTGTGATGTAAATATTAGAGCATGTGAAAGTGTATTTCATTCCACATGAAGCAGTAACTTGCATAAAATAGTTCTAACAAAGACGAGATTTTGCATAGGTCATTATCGAAGTATGGAATATCCCAGAACCTTACCAGATTTTTAAGATATATGTGGATGTTTAGTGATGCTCCATTTATGTGCATGATATTGAACAGAAATTTACACAACTTTTTCGAGCTGTGCACCATCATAGATAGCTTTGTGCTTTAATAAATTGTTCCTTGTAGACTTATATAGATGAGGTGCGTCAGGCATACAATATATTCGTTGTTAGTTGCGTTGCTCCTATTGACACTTTGAAACATGATTTTTCTGTTGAGACTTTATATTCCTTCGAGAACAAGGCACCGTTAACAGAGTTCTGATGGTAAACAAGCACTTTAGGCGTAAAACCAGAATCAGAAACCAGCTGAATTCATTGATCGATTATGGATTTTAGCTCTTTACTTTTCATACCTTTACAAAAAAAGTATCTGATGAACTGTTTATACCCAGATCGGATAGATTTGATCATTATCACTAGAGCTGACTTTGCAGATGAATTCACAAAACGTCTTCTAGGGTGCTTCGTTTGAAATCCTTTAAAATAATCAGGCTTCGCGTTACCATAAAAACGACACTTTTTTAGTAATAGTAATTCCATAAAAAAAATTGGGACCAATTTTTCCTCGTTTGGCAAGACGTTTGGTAGTTAGAGATTTCATGGCATCAGAAAACCTTCCTCCACGGTATTTTCGGTTCTTATTCGCTTGAAGCTCCAGCAGTATTGGGTCTTGAAGTTGGATTTGCTTCTTCGTGTCAATTTTTCACGTCTTCGTCAAAAACGCTTTTTTTATTCGAAGACTCTTAATAAAATTTTGCTTCTTTGAGATATTTTTTGATTTTTTTCGAAGCTCCTTCTACAAATTGCACCATTCCATCCGCGATAAGAATTGAATTGTGGGGATCGTTCATATAATTATGATCGTAATCTATACTAACTCTTTTTAACACAGGAGCATGTGAAACATCCGCACTCTATTTCTGAAGAAATCTCTACCTCGCCAGCAACATCCAGTGAATTTCAGTCGACTCCTATGTCTTCTGTAAAAAGATCCTGCAGAAATAATGTATTTCATTGGGACTTCATCTAAGTCTATTGGGCAAGATTAATCATTTTCTTTACAAACTTTAGGAATCACGCATTTGTGGAGGCTGAAAGAAAATATTCGATATATTAGTTCTACTGGTTCACAATTTATGTTATCTTACTCATGACTTTTTTTTTGTTTATGATGGGGAAATCGGAATCAAAAAATTGATCCCTACACATATACGAATACTTCGGTAGATTTTTATCGCCGCAGAAACGTTTCGAAAGCTTTGAGTCTCTGAAATTTGGTATTAAGTTATACAGGTAAATAAATCCAATGCCACTCAGTTTGTTTATACCTATTTTTGTCGAAACTAAGAAAAACGATATGTTCAAATAATTCGAATTATTTAAGCATCCACATACACTGCACTGTTTGTAGCCCATCTCGAATATTTTATTCCAATTTCAAATCAATCTGTTTCTATCAAATGCGATCACTGACACGCACACATTCGTAGAGTGGTTCTACCTTTTCTCGGAGATGGCGTTTCGGTTACTGTCACCTGGATTTTGGCAGAGTTGCCAGTCTTCTTGATAAAGTAGTCTTCGCTTTTGCACAAGCGTCAATCCACTTAAAAAATTTATACTGCCATCTATGATCAGTCCTGGTGTTATTTATTTAGTGAAATTTTTTTCAATTTTTATAGCGAAGAAATTCAAAAATCTATATGCTTCAATCTGAATGGTTCATAAAATTATCAATACTGTATTTTAGGTTAAAAGAAAGAAAATGGCTCGTAGTTCATCGGAAAGGGATTTGTGAAGGAAATTTATTTTTATAAATTTACAAATCTTCAGATAACGTTCAAATGTCAAAACATTATTTCCACACTGAGCGAACAAATCGAGAGGAATTCATAGGAATATCGTATGGAAATTTTCCAGAAGACGTTATTGCAAATTTCATACGACTCTCTAATAGAAAGAAGTTCATAGGACAATCGTATGCAAATTTTCCTCACAGATTAAAAAAGTTGCAATCGGGATTCGAAGGATCCAGAGACGAGCCACAATCCCAGGAGACAATTCGAGCTTGATAAGTGATGTCAATTGAAAGTGTATAATTTTCTGAGTGCAGTGAAATCTAGATGTATAGAAACTGATATCAAGATAGTCTGAATCACGTAATAAAAGTTGTACTGTGAACGGGGTATTCACTTCTAAAGAAGATCAATAAACATACCTAAACATCAAACATATTTTATTATGTGTATTTTTGGTCGACTCATTGCAGGGAACCCGACCAGTGTACATCACCTACTAACGTATTCCGATACATCATTTTGTTTTTAATTTTCTCTTTCCATCTCGATGATGGCCCTCCTGAACGAATGCGGTGGGCGTCAAGGATTGTTTATTTTCAGCCTGAACCGCGTTGTGCGAAACCGCAACCGACAGGTAAGCCAAGTGTAACGGATTGCCTGTATATGTTGCACACATAGTGTGCCATGACACACTCAACCAAATTAACGCCAACGCCATCATCATCATCATCATCATCATCGTCATCTTCATCGTCACTCTGTTGTCATATTAGCCATCAGGCAGTCGTGTGGCAGTCGATCCGTGCTAAAAATATCGCAGTTAATTGAGTGGCACAACAAAGTAGCTTTCGGGTAAAATGCGATGCCTACTGGGATTGAAAGTCAGGGAATGGATGTTGCACGCTGAGTAATTGCCTATTCAACCTATTGCTATTAATAACGATAACATGATTTCTACTCAATTTGACGTCAACGGGATGCTGTTTCTGTGGAATCGTTTCCTCCGTAGTGAGTAACAGGATTTGTTTGCACCGCCGCCGCCGTGCCTTGTATGCACAAGGTGTGGATAAAATATTTGTTTACCTTGAACCGAACTCGGTGTCGGGGCTGACTTGAATTGCTAAGGAACAGCCCCAACCTCCCCACGTTCCCTCCACGTTCCGTTCTGGTGTAATGTCATCTTGCTTTGCTTGGTCAGGGACGGTCTTAAAAGATAAAACCCGACCGTTTGTCGCCGTTATCGCAGCAAGGTTGATCGCCTGGGGCCAGACGAGAGGACATGCCGGAATGGCGGTGTGTATTGATTTATGTGCACGCGCGCATCCTTTTAATCCCATTCATAAATTGTGTGCTGGAAAAGGTCTCGTCCGTGGTGCCGGATCCATTCAGCTCGGATTGCAAACCAAAGGCGTTGGGGTATTTTTTTTTGTTCCAAAACAATCTCCGTTTCCCAATATAGGAGCGATGGGTAATGAAACAAACAAAAGAAAAAAATCGATTGTTTGCTTGGGGATACGGTAACGGCTTTCAAACAATGCCCTGCCAACGGTACCGACCGACATCAACGCTGCAAATGCCATCTTCCTACACGAAAAATCACGCAGTTCCTGGTTTAATTAACCACGTTGGCGCTTCATCTCGGTGCTGGTACAAAATGGCCATGGCACCAATGGATACGGTTGGAAGGGAAATTTCACCCACAATTACACCCACGGCGAGGAGTATGAACGATGATATTTATCATGTTGATAGCAAAATTTACACAATCATAAGCCCGTCTATGCAGACTGGAGTGCTCCACCTACGACCTCGCTTCGTTTGCATGTTGCAGCGAGCAACAGTGTTCTTCCATCCAAACAAGCCATGCCATACGTGGGTGGTAGCTGGATTCGAAATGTCAACACCCGTCACACACATGTTGTGGTTGGCAAGTAGGTTCTGGCAGAGGAGTCTGTGTGCTTCCATTAAACGGATTGGACCAAGTTTGAAGACTCTCCGATGCACAAATCTCCCAGGTGAGCGAATCAATCACTCTTCATATGCAAAATACACACACACACGGAGAAGGAGGAGTGGGGGTCATACCCGGTTGAACGGTTCATGGATTTTATGCACCGGAGTTGGTGCATCCTGGAACCTATCAGCGACAGTTTATCTGCTACACGTTCTAAGCTTAAATCATAATTCTGATCGATGAAGATTAAGATAAATTGTTTATTGTTGGTACGTCCTGGCATAACTTCTCATAATAGGTCAGTTGCTTATAGATGATATTTGTTTTCCATAGAGATATCCCATGATCAGTTGTGCTTCATGCGAGGCGAATAGAATCAGCATCCAATGTCGTTTCAAGGAGTATAGTTAAAAACGATGAAGCCATAGCAAAGCACAATTGCACATATCGAGGGGGGAGTCGAAATATGCATGTCCACTTTCATTAAACGTATCGTCAAAACTGTTTAATGTCGCGGACGCGCTGTTTTCTGCACACTTTGGCATGTCATTAAAACAGTTTGAAAATTTATAATTGTCTTTACCTCTATATCCGAAAGTATTGAGAACTCAAACAATCTTCATAAACATTGTAGAGATAACAAATTGGCGTTATTTTTTTAATTATGTAAGGAAGTGATGAATGATTTAAAGCTGTCCACTTTAAATTTCGGACACCAATATAATAGCAGCAAAGAAAATGTACACATAATTTATAATTGGTTATTTCACAAGAATACAGTTATATCTACAGAACAGTTGATTAAGTTGTTAATCCTTCTTTCTGTATAATTCTGGTTCCGTATGGTATCCTCAGATACTCACGCTGTGACGATTCTCCATCTTCTCTCGAAATCATCGGTACTATTTGTTTTTTTTTCTAAGTTTCAAGAGTTTCCGCTTAACTAAAGAATGTGCACACCAAAAAGTAGTCAACGGGAAATTAGTGGTATTAAATGGAAAATATGAGAAAATCAAAAGTAAATCATTTATTTAAGACTTCATAAAAATACAAATATAAAACATATACAGTTAAGTCAATTTGACCTGTTATATCCAAATGCCCGCATCTTTCGTTTGACACCTTCCATCAGTTTTTGCACAGTGTCATCCATCACCAATTTTGCAGCTTTCTACCAGTTACGCCTGAAGCTTTTCTCATCAATTGCTACGCTATTCGTTTTTGGAAGATTCCTCTAGACCAGAGCCCAATACTTTTCGATCGGACGGAGTTCTGGCGAATTTGGCGGATTGCAATAATTTGGGACAATATTTACACCATTTGCAATGTACCAATCCTTAGCCAGTTTTCCATAGTGGCAAGATGCCAGGTCAGGCCAGAACAGCACCGAACCGTTGTGTTCCCGAATGAGCGGCAACAGTCGTTTATTCAGACACTCTTTTACGTAAATTTGTCCATTTAGAGTGCCAGTTGTGATGAAGATGTCGCTTCTGAGACCGCATCCACATATTGCCTGCCATACGAGGTATTTTTTTGGGAACTTCGACAATTTTTTTTGCGATCAGCTAAAAAAAAACGATCAGCAACATTTCCTCTTTGCAACGAGGTATAAAACTGTAGTCCCGGTATTTGCTTAAAGTCAGCTTTGCAATATGTTTCGTTGTCCAATATTATGCAGTCGTATTCCTTCAGCATAGTGTCATATAATTTTCTCGATCGAGATTTTGCGCTCTTGTTCTGGCTGTCGTTACGATTTGGAGCAACACCTACTTTGAATGATTTCAAGCCTGCACTTTTCTTCACTTTCTGGACGAACGATGGAGACATTTTCACTTTTTTCGCCACATCACGAACGGAGATATTCGGTTTCTTCTTAAATTCTTTAATCACTTTCTTCCTCTCCGCGACGAAACGAGAATCATGGTTACCTCCGGAACCGACCTTTCTCTTTAAAGTTAAGCGCTGCTGAAAGTTTTTTAGCACTTTAGTAACCGTCGATTTTGCGATTTTTAATGACTTGGCAATATCGCCGTGCGACATATTTGGATTTTCCACTCTACTGAATAAAGGTTACTGTAGCCAAACGACGTCTTCATCCCTGCCCTTCGGTTCAGAAAGGGGTATGGGCGCGTTCTGTCGAGTTGGTCGCGGCAGATTTCATGTGTGAATCGGCTGCCCCATCAACGTTCAAAAGTGCCTGAACCAAATGGACAGCTTGTAATGATCACTTGAAGATGCGATGGGGGATCATTGCCCTGCTTATTCTCAAATGAAGCACGTTGTAAAACGTTTCTTGTATTCTATAACCAAACATGATGGAATTGAGTAAACGAGCGGAAACTCAACGGGAATGATCTCTCATATGTATCCGTCGAACCATTCTGAACGGCCGTTGTGAGAATATCACCATGAAAATCTCACATGCGCATAGCGTGTTACCAATCACTAATGCCTTTTCCTTTCTATTCTCTTCCCTATTCTATGAACACGAGCAATATCATATCGTCATCGTAAAGTCAACTCTTCAGAATGCAGTAACATCGAGACAACACAGAGCAACAAAGAACGGTATAAACCCTAACCAATTTTACTTTCAGACAAATTTTCTAGCACAAGGTAAGTAATCAACATTACACCATATACAAAATATACTGAATATCATCATATCGACATAATATATAACGGGAAAAGGAGGGACCATCAGGGCACCCAAGTGAAACGATTTGGATAGGGAGCATGGGACTGCCTCCTCCTATTGTTAACATTTCGTGGAACGAGGGCAGGCTCTTCGACCCCATCTATTGGGTTTATTCTGTCAATCGAGGGCTCGACTCTAATGCTGTATGTGTGAACTTGCTTTTGGAAGGAGATTCTCATCCCTTTATTCGCGGGTTTCGCGTAAGTGTCTCTGCTTACGGGCCCGCCCAAACGTTTTTGGCCCTCCATACAGGAGCTTGAAGATCACAAACAACAGTAGAATCCTGATCAAATCGTTTTTCAGATTATTCCACTGCTATGGAAAGTTACCTTGCTACAATAGATGGTAGTATCTCATCATCATCATCATGTAGCCAAACGACGTCTTCATCATAGCACACATATATTAATATTCATGTAGTAGTGATCGGATTAGCAAAGCGTACACGGAGAAGACTGCATTAGGGCATTTCCGACCACTACTTTTTGGTGTGCACATTCTTTAGAACCCATTGGGGCATTGAGCACAGTTCTGGACAGTTTGGAGGATTGGCTGTTTTTGGCATGTTTTGACTTCTTGTACCTTATACCACTCCAGGACGGATTTCACATAGTGTCAAGGTCCTTCCTTAGCTCAGTCGGTAATGGTGCAGCTAGAAAGCAACACCATGCTGGAGGTGGCTGGGTTTGATTTCCGGTCTAGTCTAGGAATTTTTCGTTAAGGAAAATTTCTCGACTCCCTGGGCATAGGGTATGATTGTACTTGCTAAAATGGTACCTGGCATCGAAAGTTCTTAATTAATAACTGTGGGAAATGCATTTAGAACGCTAAGTTAAGAGCAAGCAAAAACCTCATTGCAAAAGCAATCAGCTTGAAACGCTACGAAAGAAGAAGAAGTAATATCAACGGAAGACTCCGAATCTTGGCTTTCGTAAGACTCGTACGATACAAAGTTTGCTATAAAGTATTCACGTAACCACGGAAGACCTCGACTTTGATTTCAACCGATGTGACTACGATTTTTTAGTAGATCTACGTTCACTGAAATGGGAGAATTTTTTTCACGGTGCCAGAGTTAATGCCACATTGCCACATTCTCCGGCATAAAGGGTGTATTGGTCAAAATTTAGTCGACTTAAACTTGACTTACGTCAAGGCAGACTTTAAACAGCTTACTTGACAGGAATTTTATACGGCAACGGGGAAAGGCACATTAAACTGTCAAAGTTCGCGAAGAAATGTCTGGTGTGGCAGGCCATCTGTACCTGTGGCTTGAAGAGCAACGTTTACATTGCGACCGGAACCGTCAACTAGGAAATTTATCTGAGCGAGTGCCTAAAAAACGTCTACTGCCTTTCCTGAAGCGACACAATTGTTCCGATCTGTTTTGGCCGGATTTGGCATCTTGCCATTACGGAAAAAGGCCATGGAGTGGTATGCTGCCAACAACGTTCAAGTGGTACCCAAGGGCAAGAACCCTCCCAATACGCCAGAGCTCCGCTCAATCGTACAATATTTGGCCATCGTCAAGCGGAACCTTAAGAAGACTCAAAAAGCTTGAAATGAGAAGAAAAATTAGTATTTTCCATTTCATTCCAACTACTTTTGCTTATCTTGCCAGATACGCATATTTCGTCTACAATGTGTAGACTTCTTCAGTGTCTCGTACTAATAACTCGACTGAGTACGAGACACTGAAGAAGTCTGCACATTGTAGACGAAATACGCGTATCTGTCAAGACAAGCAAAGGTTGTTTATTTTTTGAGGGTATCTAGGAGCACTAGCCTATGTTGGCCGCTTGAGCACCACGAAGGGAAAAATAACAACAACAAAAAATTGTCTGAACCCTATATTGCAGCCTACTCTAAGGCTTGTTGTTGTTGTTGTTCTGAAGCCTACTCTACATATCTAGTTGTTATCCTAAATGTAAAATATTTTGGGACTAATTTGAAACTTTGAAAAGAACAGGTCTACCTTCTATCTAGTGGGTTTATTTTTTATTTGTTTTTTCTTTCTATATATTTATAAATTGAAATTAGAGCGGCCGGGTTGATTTGCTGTGTTTGAACTCTTTGAACTTTGCAAAAAAGGAGGTAACTAGAAAACAATAACCCCAGAATATTGTGTATGACTCACCAAACACTGGTACTGATATAAATAACAAAGCTTTACTCTTCTATTTCAAATGGTGTTTTCTAAGCGGGGCCTCCTCGCTTGTCTTGAGTAACACTTTTATGTGACAGTGAACTTCACTTCGAGTAGTCAGATAATTACCCCGATCAAAAAATTCACCCTTTTCGAAGATGTTGCAATTAAATTAATTTATTAATTTAACATTAGAAAACTAGGTATGTGGGTTATTTAATCCTTAAAACAAATGGATAAACAACAACACAAGTTGCCACGAAAATGAAAACCGAACTTCTAGTCGTTTCTCTAAGATTGAAAGTAAGAAGTAAAAGAGTGAATTGCGGCATAACCCACCAGTATCACACCTTATGTTAGTGCCTGCATATAAACGTTCTACTACGTGGCAGTGAAAAAATGACTAGAATATGTGATACTTTCACTACTGGTGTGGTGGTCTCGCATGCATGTTTAAAGCATGAGATAAGCCCTCTCACCGTCGACAAGGTTTAAAACTTGACCCACGAGAGGGGTCAAGATAAGCAAAGGTAGTTGGAATTAAAAAGAAAATACTAATTTTTCTTCCCATTTCTAGTTACAGGTATTCCACTAAACAGCACTAAATAACTCTCTAGGAAAAAAACTCAAAAAACTGTTGTGAGCGAGAAACAGTTCAACGCAAACTGGCGTTCTGCGGCGAATAAAGTGGACAAGGAGACTGTACAAAATCTTATGGCAGGTGTTTAACGAAAGACCCGGCAATTCGCATTCGGCAAAAATATAAACATTGATGGACTCACACACATTGCTGATTGTCCTAATTTTGATCGGAACACCCTCTAATGTTTTTTTCTCCATCCGATCGTGAGCAATACAATGTGACATCTGTAAAAAAGCTTTTGACGTAAAATCGAAACTCGTGGCGGCGGTTGTTCTCGTGGGCATCAACGAGATCTTGTAGCTTCTGGCCTTCTGATTACTGAACATTTGCTGGCAGTATTATGCATTTGAATCGACGATGACAAGCAAGGTCTGGTTCTCGCTTTGTGAACTGGTATCGGTAAAGAAACACTGATATGAATCTCAGAGACGATGTTGGCAGTGAATTTGCCGATGAAACCAGGAAAACGGATCTTTTTTTTTGACGTTTCGTTGCGTATATCAACAAAATATCACAGTGTTTCCGAACAAAGTTTGGAATTTCGTGCTTAAAATAATTTTGCCCCTTCACAGAGCAAAATGCCTTATATTTGTTCCCTATGGTTCTTTTCACCATAAAATGTGGAACAAATTGGAGTTTTAAAAATGTGTAACAAAAGAAGGAGTACATAGAAAAAAAAAGTAGTTTACGCTAACGTTATAATAAATTTATTGCTTTTAAAGGAAAAAAAAAAATGTTGGTTAGGTCTGATGAAAGATATTGGGCAATCGTGAAGAGAAACCTCAAGAGACAGTTGGAAGTGAAAAACAGCTCAAAGCAAATTGACGTTCAGCATCAAATAAGGTGGATATAACAGCGGTACAAAACTTGATGGAAAGTGTGAAACGTTAAGCCCGACAGTTCGCATTTGAAAAATCGGGAGCCTAATCAAATTATTTTCCTGTTTGTTGTAGACAATACACTTCAAAAAGAAATAAAGATTGGTCATTTATATAATAAACTAATTAGTGTGCACTTAATCATGTTTGACCAAATTTCAAGTCACCATGAAACGGATCGTCGAATAAGAACAACTCGGAACGAGATCAGATTCTGGAAGCTTCCTCTACTTAGAGAGGCTATCGTACACAATTTCAAGGGTTAGCAACATTTGAGGTAGATTACCAGAGGATTGGACCAGAGGGCCAGTGTTACTAAGCGAGTCTAAGGTTCTATTAAGTTCTGTCAAAACTACTATCACGTTTATCACGGAGTTATAGTAACATTTTCATTTAAAAAAATGGACAAAAATTGCCGATTTTTCATGGGTTTACCTTCAACCGCACTGACAAAACTACCCATGCACCATCAATCATAGTAACCCATGAATCAGCAGACAAAATTTGACAGCTCTATCAGTCGAACTCTAACCGTGCTGGCAAAAACAGTGAAGCAAATACGTTCAAAAGTGTGCGCGTTCCAAGAACGGCACTCCACCGCGTCGAAAACGGACATTGTGCGAAGCTTCGTGGGTGCCGGATACGCCCGTTCTGGCATCTACAACATCTTGGCACTGTTAGACAACAATCAGAGCATCGATAGAAAGCCCGGTTCCGGACGGCTGACGACCCTGAGCGACAAGAACCTCCAAAGGATGTTGAAGACGAAGACCGAGGGAAAAGTGGCTACATCGCTGCGTGCGCTTGGCCTGGAGGTCGGTTCAACCGGCCAAACAGTGAAAAAGTACCTGGCGAACATGATTATACATGATTATACATGTTTCGGAGCTGCAGGCAGCGGCTGAGCTGAATAAGATGGTCACTCGATTTTCCCCGCGAATCGTGACGTGGCTGTGGTGATGGATGACGAGACCTATCTCACCCTGGATGGCAGCGACTGGCAGGGCACTTCGTATTTTACTTCCCCCACGAAGGACATGAGCTCCGAGGTGAAGTTCATATCACACACCAAGTTCCCCAAGAAGTTGCTGTTGTGGCTGACAATCAGCGAGAAGGGGATGTCGAAGCCGGTCTTCTTTTGCTCCGGACTGGCCGTTAACGGGGAAATTTATAGTACGAAATGCCTGCCGGAAGATGCGTCGGTAATCAAGAAATACCATAAGGGCGAAAACACAGTGTTCTGGCCGGATCTGGCGTCGGCTCACTACTCGAAGGGATCGTTGGAGGAGCTGGAGTGGTTGAATATCGATGTGGTACCCAAGTCGGCAAACCCGCCCATCATCCCCCAGCTGTGTCTAATCGAGAATATCTGGACCAACCTGAAGTGTAAGATCTACTCCAACAAATTTGGCGCGAAAACTGAGGAGGAATTGATAAATAAAACGAAGCAAGAACTCGAAAACATGCCTACACGCATTTTTTTGTCCGCCATGGCGAATGTTCCGTTTAACTGGCGGAAGGCCGCTCGCAAGGGCGTAGAATTTATTTGCAAGTAAGCTTAAATAATTAAGGAGTGTATCGAAAATAAGCTATCCACAAACTTTCTTTCAAATCATGTTGAAAACCGATATTTTATTCATACAAAAAATTGATCCTTTATTGTACGAGGTTAAACTTGAACATAATGAAGACCGGATGAAATTTAAGTTATTCCTTCACGAATTTTTGAACTTTGGATCGAATGCTCTTCATCAAGTTCCGGACAAGTGTTGCATCGCATTTTTTGGACGCTTGAGCCCAAATTTTTTTGAACTCCTTCATGTTCTCAGCTGCCTTACCAGTCTTCTTGAAGACCCTCTTCACGATTGCCCAGTAACGTTCGATGGGTCGAAGCTGAGGGCAATTTGGTGGATTGAAATTTTTCTCAACGAAATCTATACCCTTTTCCGCAAGCCAATTGAGAGTGGTTTTGGCATAGTGGGCCGACACTAAATCCGGCCAAAACAGTGGAGGTGTACTATGCTTCTTATATAAAGGCAACAATCTCTTCTGGAGACACTCAGATCGATAGATTTCCGCATTTATAGTTCCGTTAGTGTAAAAAATAGTTGACTTCAAACCACAGGAACATATTGCTTGCCATACCAGTACCTTTCGACCGAATTTCTCCACTTGAATCGAGCTGTCCGCATCGCTCACATCCTCCCCAACGACGGCAGTAAAGTATTGTGGACCTGGAAGGGTTTTTGAGTCCTCCTTTACATAGGTCTCATCGTCCATCAAAACGCATGCATCCGGACGCTGCAAAAGACGCGAATACAATTTCCGGGCCCTTGTTGCTGCTCGCTTCTTCTGTTCTGCACTTTGTTTCGAGATTTTCTGCTTCTTGTAGGTCTTCAGGTGGTTTCGCCTCTTGATACGCTGGATCATTCCGACACTCGTTCCTGCTTTTTTGGCCAAATCACGTATTGACATTGATTTGTTCTTCATGATTAGAGATACCACTTTCTGCTCTAGTTTCGGGTTAGAAGAACCGGGTTTTCTGCCTCTTCCTGGTAGCTCATCCAAAGAATAGTGTTCCCCAAACTTATTAATGATGGTTTTAACACTCGCATGATGAATTCCAAACCACTACGCCAATTTTCGCATAGTAATACCCTTCTCACTTAGCCATGTGTCCAGAACCTTAATTTCCACTTCCTATTCAATACGCGACATTTTGAAAACGCAGAATTTGAACCGCACAAACAAGTAAGCAAAAGAAAGCTGACAGTCAAACGCAAAGCATGCAGTGTTCAGAGCATAAAAAACCATCACAAATACATGCGTACAACGCAAATGTATGTGGATAGCTTATATTCGATACACTCCTTACCTGGTGTATGGTGTTCCCAATAATGCGTGGTCACGGGTGCCAATATTTTTTTTTTCAAAAATCACTATCAAAATGAACTTAAAAAACGGAAAAACCTGGATCTGTTCCACGTTTATGTTTTTCTGGAAAAATCCAAATTTCTGAAGTATATGGATGTACCTACCTATCTTTTAATTTTTCATTTTTCATTTTGTTCATTTGTCCAGATTGTACGGAATTCTTAATCGTTACATAAAATTAAAATGCAAACACTTCTAAAGTTCGCAATTTTACTTCTCTTATTAAACCTACTGAGTGTATCTTCAGTCAAAATAATACTGAATAAAAAAAAAAACAGTTATTTCAAATTAAATGATTTGTTTTCAATTTCCGAAATGTGTATATTTTGCAACCATTCGATGGAATTCGATTTAGGTTTCTTATTAAATAACTCTTTAAAAACTATGTGAGCTATTCTATGAAAAATACAATGAAACATTTTAAGTTAACGTGCTAAATTTCAAAAGAGAGTTCAAAAAATTTGAGAGTGAATTTGGAGGATTATTTAATCAAAAATCTACTGAGAAGTTCACGGTAGTTCGAAAGAAACATCGATGGGAAATTTGAGGTTAAACTTAAGAATTTGATTGGCATTGATATAGAATACTAATCCATGGAATCCATGGGCATCCAAACTCCATGGAAAGTTTTCAAAATTTTTCGATGGCATAGCAATGTAACAGTAACAGAAACAGTATAGGCGAAAAAAACAAATGCATCTACCGTGTTGAACTATGTTGAATTTTCAAATTTTCAAGTACAGTCTTCAAAATGGCATCATATTTGCCATGATAGAAGGTTTGGCAGAAATTTAGTTGTTAAATAATTTAAAATTGAATAGTCCTACAAGAATGAATTCTTCGGAAAAATTATTCATTCTTTTGAAATTTTTGTATTTCGTAAAAGAAAATAGGTGTTTTTAAAATTTTCTAAGCTGATGGATTAGATGTAATTTTGAAGACTGTTTCAAAATTTATAAACAGTTTAAAATTCAGGAAATTCAATAACTTCTGAGTTCCTGTCAAAATTTCAGCTCAATCCATCTTTCGAGTGCTAACATAGAGAATGTCAAATATGATAATTTTGTATGAAAAACTGTATATGTATCTAATATTTTCGTCACTAGTGTATACTCGGACCTATTCCAGCCCAAAATAGCACCTTTTGATTGAAAATCAACTTATTCAAAGAAATCTTATGAATAAGTGTAAGACAACTGTTAAAAGAAATATTGAGAAGCGTTTTAAAAAAATAATCGGAACTCTGTCTCTACTAAGTGAATGCAGATGGGAGCACACAGTTTTTACAAGCAGTATAGGTATTTCGGATATTTATCTTCGAATTGTATTCAAATGGTTCGATTCTTAGAAAATTAAAAAATTTTGTTTTCGACGAGTCCTCCCTTGCGACATCACTATGATCAATTAATTAAAATATTTGTGGAAAAGAATAGATAAATAATAGTTTTAACAGGTTAACAATACTTTACATGATGTAGATGATGATGATGATGGTCCCGCCACTTAAAAGTATCCCGCCAAATAAAAAAAAGTCTCACGTGCCACCAGATTTCCCCCAATATTAATTAATAAAATTTTACAAAAAAGTCGAGGAAACTACATAATTCTAAAACTTTGATAAAGTTTGTTATCACCAAATTCAGTAAATTAAAATACTTAAAATATAATTTCCTGAAGATAAATAAGGACAAAGATCAACTCAAGAAAATGGCGTCTGGTGAATGGGCTCTAAGAAATTATTTCAGGAAAGTAATTATTTCCCAAAAATAAGAAGGACAAAGTTCTTCTCTGGAAATGGCGTGTGGGAAATAGCATCAGAAAAACAATCATTTTCCCGAAAACAGAAGGACAGGTACCCACTCTGAAAAATTGGTCATTCCAGAAGATGGCATCTGGGAAATGATTCCCGGGGAATTACCTCTAGGAAAAGTCCCCTGGAAAATGGTTTCAGGAAAACATACATTTCAGAATTCTGGAGGGGCCAAGCCCCTTAGGCACCGCCAGTAGTTACACCAATGTATGTGTATATGAATCAAGTGCAATTCATTTCAATTTTTGAGATTTATCGTATGATTTACATACAAATTGAATAATTAACTTACCTTCCAGTTTTTTCCTTGCATCCGCATCGATTAATATTGTCAATTCCTCCATATTTCCAGTGATCTACAACTGAATAATAAAAAAATATATTTCATTGGAATAAGGTAAATATTTCAATTATGGAAGAATTTGCAAAGCCGTTTCTTCGTCTGTAAACAAACTTTCCAAACGTCAATTTTTCAAGAATTACAGCTCAGTTCCTCTATAGAACTTTGCTGTTAGTGTCCTGAATTGAACTATAGCTAGCAACTATTGGCTAGCAATTGACTATGGGAATGTTTATTTACAAGCACAGAACCGCCTTTACAAATTTCTCCGGAATTTTCATGATCCGCTTATGGTAAATATTTCTACTCACCCTTCGGGTTGGCTGCCACAAATCTCAGTCCCTACAGCTAGTTTCTTTCTATATTTTAAAACAAAATTCGAAACTATTTAGCGTGAAGGCGAGGAGGCGGTACAATTGCAATAAGTCCAATGGCGGTAGTGTTGATTCTCAGATGCAGCGCACAGTGATAAAATTTTAAACCAAATTTAGGTAAAAAAAATACGTAAACATTTGAAAATCCACTTTACTTAAAAAATAAGTAAAATATATCGTAATCAGTCGTTAAAATTTACCGAAATTTTAGGTTTTACTACCAAAACCTAATTTTTGGTAAAATGAAAACCTAATTTTCGGTAATCTTATCTTAGCGTGTAATGTGGACGGAAACGAAACGGAAACGGCAAGTTTGACAGTTGTTGCAAATGACGGACATATCCAATCGGAATCAATTTGGATCTAATCAGTTTTCTATTCGACAAGCAGGTTTAGTCAGATTGGGATTTTCCGCTTCCGTTATCACTTCGAGCCTTCAGCAACGGTGTGCTCCACGCAGGAGAAACCGCAGAGCAACGAATCATTGGCGTTTTCCAAAATGACGTAAAACGTTTCTGCGTTCAATCCTTCTAGTAGACCACTTAAATCAGTTTCGGGGAGGAAAACCACCAATGCTTCAACATTGATCTTATTGTAGTTTAATGGAAAATTCTCGCACACATTACCAACAGATAACATCGATCTTATATTGTTTGAATTCCTCGCACATTTTGAAAGTACACCCACTGGTTGCAACTATCACTGGACGAGCAATAAGCACTAGCATATACAGTAAATCAACCCTGTATCTGCATTACAGATGCTACAAGCTTTATATTAGCATTAGATCAGCATCTTGAATGTTATCTGTTGTAAAGATGGATTTCAAATGCTATTTAAATGCTTGTAGCCTGTAATCTGCATTTTGAATGCATAATAGCATTAATGAAGCATTATCATAGCATTGCATCAAAGCAGCCGTATATTAGGCCAAAAGCGGCATTTATGTTGTTGCATTTAAAGCGACTTAATTGCTTGGTAGGTTGCAGTTAATACGCTTTGGAACTGCTTATTGATTACCTGGGTAGGTTTAACGGTAGTTGTACTATCTCTTCAAGTGAACATCCGAAGAACCACAGTGTTTAGATGAACTTAAGATAAGAACAAAAAGGCCCCCGTTACTGCCAAATCAAATAGGTTAAATTGTTTTAATTGTTAACCGCCTGCAAATATCGTCAATCATCGCACTGGGTCCAACCTGCATCAATATTTTCCATACAAACCACCCCCATGTTTGGTGCTTTGTTTCCAGATCGCATCACAGCATCCTTCGATGAACCCTGCTCGTTTGACAACAGTAACAGCCCGCGATGTTGTGGTCTGCGTTGTTCCCTGCGCGACAACTCCAGATGATATGATAATGATGATGATGAGACGCACGGCACCCATCAAAAAATGAGAAGGGATCAGGGATGATGAATATAAATTTGACACTGATGTGCTACACGTTTTGGTTGATTTTTTTTTTCGTTTGGGTTGTCATTTAGGTACGAACCTGCTCCAACCGAAGAACGGGAGCAGCGAGAGTTAAGCGAGGAAATATTTACTCATCTTTCGCCAGACGACAGGTTACATTATTATGGATGGATTTTGGCGTTTTTCGGTCACGGTTCATTTGGGTGAAATTGAGTGCAAAGCGCGGTCGAAGAAGCTCGGGCCGAATTGCCGTTGTCATACTAAACAAGTCAGCCCTACTTGGATCAGTGAGCGTGAAACATGTGTCACAATAAGGACACCAGAGGCCATTAAGGCTAATGAAGATGGATTATGTTTTTGTCTGGTACGATTGATCCAAACTTTAAAGGCATGGTGAAGGGTTGCTGCCAGTTTCGATTATCATGTAGCTGAAAAACAGTAACCTTCCCACGCAACATATTTCCCAACGAATTTTGCACTCTCTCTCTTTGGTAAAATTTAAGGTTTATAGACCACCAAAAACTGCGTTTGTCTTCTCCACCAATGTAAACAAACAAAATTGATGCAACAGAAGGGTCGTTCATCCAGTTTAGGTCGCCTTTTCGCGGAGAAAAACTCGAATGAACCTCCCTAGCTGGTGAGCAAAGTTCTCCTCTCGTGAGTTCTATTAGACGTTGGAAAAATTCCGAAAAAAGAGAAACCAGAGCGTAGGAGGCGTAGGAGCGTAGGTCCAAACAATCAGCCAATGTCGCGGGAGGTTCGTTCTGTCGTTCTCAGCCAGCGGCAAGGTATTTAGCTCTGTGCCGTGGTGAGCAGGTATTGTTATGATTCCACCCAGCACGGGCAGGTCACACTCAGAATAAAAGAACCACAACCGCATGGTCAAATGTTTCGGTCTGTTGGACTTCCCCGGATGGCAACCAACCACACACTAAGTTTGGCGTTTCGAATGGGAGAGTCTCGGAAAAGCTGACAAGGACATTACGCTGGCCACGGTCAAGCACCTGCTGGAAATGCACACACATTCAATTCACTCAGAGTGCAATTCCATTCCGTGCTCACACATTCAATTGCGTTGGTTTTGCGCGTCATCCGCTCCGGTTCAACAACAACAAGTGTTAATAGTGTCACCCAAAGGCGATTTGTTGCATCGCAGTAGGTGGCGATGTTTGGATGCGGTGCTTGTTGGTTCTATGGCAACCGAGGTCAAATGTATGAAGTGGCTCAAATTGAATTATCCTTATTAATCCCGGAAATTTTCATCCGTAGTGAAAAATAATCGGTTAATTAGAACACAGCCACAGTTCATGTGCATTTTATGGACGGGATGGTGGTCGCAATTTCCTGGAATTCAGCAACTTAGACTTATAAGGGACGACTAGTAACACTTTCGTAAGTACGTGTCCTGCCAGCTAAACTGGTTTGGTTGATTATATCCACGTTACGATACAGGGAGGGAGCCTCAAAACGAACGTACGAAGGCAGATTTATTACAGATTAGAGCGAACCTTTAATGAGCTATAGCTCGCAGGTTCCCGTGTGTGTCTTGCACACAGCCCCAGCCAACGAAAGGATGAAAGCAGTTTTAACTCATGCACACTGGCGCCTCCGAGGCACGCTATCAAGGTGCCTACCTAGTTACTGTTGCTGGTGAGGGAAAAATAGAGGAAAAACGTGTGCGATTAGCTCTAACAAAGCATGCTCTGGCGCAAGGCGGATGGTCTAATGGGTGGAAAAAGGAAAAGATTTCTAAACTTTGATATTGTGGCCGCTTCTGAGTGTGGGAGTGGGAGTATGTGAGAAAGGAACTTGATGGTTCCTGGTGTTCCTTTTGATCTTTGAGTTCCATTGAGGGGATTAACAATGGATGGCTCGTGAATCGGTAAAGGCTGGCTCTGGGTCTGGGCTAGGGTATTGCAACAATTATCCAATTAGACGATAACGAAGCGCAATTTGATGGAACTTATGCCAGAGTGATTTATGAATTCAGCATGTTTTTCCTTAAATTATATCGGGTAAAAGTGATTAAAATTTGTACAGTAGTGTGGTCTGCGTTTTCTCTTCAGTCTCGATTTATAATAACCTCCATTGAGGGTTCGATTCCCGCTCCAGCGTGTAGAACTTTCCGTCAACCGAAAGTGTTGCCAGTCATTACAATGTTTAGATAATATTTTCATAAGTTCGAATCAGAGGTACTCTTCGCCTCTTTTCTTCTCTTCCCATTTATGTTTTTGATTGTACTTTTGCATGTACTAAGCAATCCTTCAAATAATATTAAAACGGCGCTGTACAGGGTGAGTGTTAATTCCGGTCAGTGTTTTTTTAAACGTGTGTAACTTTGCATGGGTTAATCACAGATATGTTTCCACTTTTTTCTTCTAGAGTGCATTCAAATGTCAACAGGGCTTGCAAGTTTGTTTTGAATTTTATTTCGTTTGAGACTCTTGGTAATCATGGACGCAAAAAGGGAGCTTGTAATAAATCTATTTTTGGAATGATTTAAGAGGGAAATTGAAACCACTCGGAATAAACGAAATGTTTCGGAGAAACCGGTTCTTGGGAAATGCTTTCCATACCTGGCCGTTGCACTGTCACACTGTCAGGTGTCCAGAAGCCACCAAACAAATGAGAGAGCTAATTTGGTGGAATCCTGGTTAGTCTGTCCCAAAGGTGGCCAACGAACTGGCAATGTTCAGGAGGTTTTGAAAGACGAGCTTGAACTGAATCCACAGAAAAAAACAACAGGTGCATTACTTGGCTGGCAAGCAGTAGATTGCAAGAGTCGAAAGATGTGCTTCAGTGGCAGATGTACACACTTAATGGTTCCTTACTTAATATCTACTATTCAAGGAAGATTTTCATCTTCAAAGAGCGAGGTGATGGCAGCCGATGTGAGACCCGTCCCGTTTTCCTTTGTCTAATTCAAACAATACCTACTTATGAGTAATTAATCTGTCGTCTCTTTTTTTTTCTTCAAAATGTCGATGGGCTCGCGGTTTTCATACGGGTTTCGTGTTCGAAACATTCTTGGGTCGGGAGATGGATCATTAGGTCAAATTAGGTCATTAGGTTGACACAGGTATGTTTGAACAACACGTCATATGACTACACAAGTACAGGGTGAGTGGTAATTCATGTCAGTGTTTTTAATCAACTGTTGGACAAGTCAATCACAAACACAAAGTTTGTACATTTTTTTAGAGTGTATTCAACGATGCTTTAGAGTGTATTCAACACTGCTTGCAAGTTTGTTTTGAATTTTCATTTGTTTAAACTCGTGGTAATCATGGACGTGAATCTAGAGTTCCTGATTGATCTAATTTTGAAACATTGAAGACCTATAAATTTAAACCATTCGGTATAAACGAAAGATTCATATTTCGCACCATCAAATGTTACAGAGAAACCGGTAAAATATCTCCCAAGCCGGAGAGTTATTCGGAAGCCATCAAACGACTGAGAGAGCGAATTCGGCGGAATCCTGATAAGTTAGGCCAAAAGATGGGCAAATAACTGGGATTGTCGCGGTCGATCAGATATGTTTTGAAAGAAGACCTTGGACTCAATCCATTTTAAATACAATTGGCGCATGGCCTAACAGAAAGGCAGAAGATTTGTGACGAAAAAATGATCCTGTTACAGGATCACCACAACGAGCAAAATGATCGGATGTATGCAGCACAACTTTCTGATATTCTTCGTGATAAACTAGCTGTTCAAAAGTTCTAGAATGTTTCAATGGAGATGGTTGTGGGACGTTTCTCTAAAACTTTGAAGGTTGCATTGCTGTTCATTGAACCTGGTATTAAAATCAACAGTAAATATTACATCGATAATGTTTTGAAGAACGGTTTGCTTCCTTTCGTCAAAAAGCACCTCAAGAACTGCTCTCAACAAGACTCCGGATCACCCCACCAGGCGAAAGTTACACAGACTTGGTGTGGGCACAACTTTCCGGATTTTATTTTGTCGAAAGAATTAACTGCCTCTTAACCTGATTTAAAACCTCTCGACTTTTATGCATGAGGCTGCATGCTGGAAAAACTGGTGAATTGTAAATGACTAACCGTGGAAACCTTTAAGAAACGTTTGGTGAAATTATAGAGTGATGTGCCTCAATGTATCATGTACGCCAGCTCAGATGCTTGCCAACAACGCAACCAGCTGAAAATTAAGGCAAAGGGAAAAAGATTAGAACTGGGCTAAGTTTAAATAATTTTCAAAGATATAGGAGACAGGAAATACATTGGAAATTAAAATTCATGCAAGCTTCCAATTTTATGACCATATACTTCACTGACAGGAATTCCCACTCACCCTGTAATTAACCAAAAAAGTAGAAAAGAAGAAGAACATCTCATTGTTACTCTCGACCTTATGACTAGTTTTCTCTTAATTTAATGGAAAACTAATCTAGAATTTGAAAATCTCGATATTCTAATTCTGGAATTCCAAATCTAGAATTCCAAATCTCGGATTTCTAATTTAGAATTCCACGTCTCGAATTTGAAACCTCGAATTTCAAATCTTGATTCAAATCTGGAATACCAAATCTCGAATTACAAAATCTCGAAATTCAAGTCTCGATTTCTAAATCGGGAATTCCACTCGTTGAATTCCTAATCTTAAAATGCCTTAAAATCTCCAAATTAAAACTTCGGAATTCCAATTTCGAATTTCAAGTTTCAAATTCCAAATCCTGAATTCCCAACCTCGAATTTCAAATCTCAAATTCCAACCGGCAATTTTAATTTTGATTTTCAAATCAATAATAAAAAATCTAGGAATCCCAAACCGGAACCGGAATCTGTTATTCGAAATTTCGAAACACAAATCTTGAATTCCTAATCTGGAAATCATAAACATGACATGACATGTCTCAAGGTATCGTGCGCGACAGCTGTGATGCATATTTATGTTCGGGCTGGATTCATCTCCTGTCGTAGCTCACGCAAACATCTGCGATTTTGCTAAATTGTCTGAGCCTGGAGTAGATTTGAACTCGTGATTCTTGGACGTGAGTTCAAGTATGGATGCTAACCACTATGCCGGGGTCGCCCCAACTGTGATGCTTGCCAACAACGCAACCGGCTGACAAGTAACTTATAAAGGGAAGAAATGATTACGATCAATATTACAAGATAGGAAATACAGTTGAATTTGAAATTCATGCAAGCTTCTTAATGTTATGATCGTATACTTTACTGACAGGAATTCTCACTCAGCCTGTAATTAAACAAAATAAGTGAAACGGAGAAAAACTCTCATTGTTACTTTTGACTTTATGACTAATTTCTTGATTTAATGGAAGACTAACATAGAATTTCAAATCGAGAATAACAAATCTTGGATTTAAAAATTAGAATTCTACGTCTCGAATACAAAACCTCGAATTTCAAATCTGGGATTCCAATCTGGAGTACCAAATCTCGAAATCCAAGTCTCAACTCACTTTAACTCGAAAATCCAAATTCAAATTTCACATCATGAATCTAAATCCTGTTTTCAGACTTTTGAATTCCAAGTCTTAAATTGGCCAAATCTAGAGTTCCCAATCTTTATTATTTCAAATCTCAAATTCCAAATCTCGAATTCATAACCTTGATTTCCAAATCTGTAATTCTAGAATCTTGAAATCTCAAACCAGGCATTCTTAAAAAGAGATACTCAATCTCGTATTTCGAACGTTTAATTCCACATCTCGAATTCCAATCCTCGAACTCAAAATCTGCAATTCTTAGACTGGAATTTCAAATCTGGAGCTCCAAATTTCGAACCAAAAAATCGCGAATCTCAAATCTGGAATTCTTAAACTTGAATTCCAAATTTGAAATTACAAAACTGGAATTCCAATTCTCGAATTTCAAATTTCGATTTCAAATTTCGAATTTCAAATGTCGAATTTCCAAATTTCGAATTTCAAAACTCGAATGTCAAATTTAGAATTTCAAATTTTATATTCCAAATCTAGAAATCCAAATCTGAAAATCGAAATTGAGAATTTTATATCTGAAATGCAAGTTAGAATTCTATACCTGGAATTAAAAATTTTGAATACAAAATCTCAATTTTCAAATCTCGAAAACCTAATCTTGAATTCCAAGCCTCGAACTCCCAATCTGCAATTCTAAAACTGGAATTTTAAATCTGGAACTCCAAATCCGAATCACAAATCGTGAATTTCTAATCTGGAATGCTTAAACTTGAATTCCAAATTTGGAATTTCAAATCTGATTTTCCAAATATCGAATTTCAAATTTAGAATTTCAAATTTAGAATTTCAAATTTTGAATTTCAAATTTAGAATTTCAAATTCCATATTCCAAACCCAGAATTTGACATGCAGAATTCTTTACCTGGAATTCCAAATCTGAAACTACAAATCTCGAAAACAAAATCTCAATGTTCAATTTTTGAAAACCTAATCTCGAATTCCAAATCTGCAATTCTAAAACTGGAATCTGGAAGTTCAAATCTGTAATTCAAAATCTCTCATTCTAAATTCGCAATTTGAAATTCAAAACTGAATTCCAAATCTGAAGTTCAAATTCGTAGTTCAAAAATCTGAAATTGCAAAACTGAATTCGAAATCTTGAATTTCAAATCTAGAGTTCCATCTCAATCTGAAATTCTATACCTGGAGTTGCAAAGCTAGAATTCTAAAACTGAAATTACAAATCTCGAACGCTAATATATAGAATTGGAATTCCAGATTCTGTAGATTTTGTAGATTGAGGTTTTGTATTCGAGTTTTGTAGTTTCAGTTTTGGAATTCCAGTTATAGAATTCTAAATTTTGAATTCCGGATTTGGAATCCCAGATTTGGAATAAGAAATTTGACATGCGAAATATGAAATTCTAAATTTGAAATTCTAAATTTGAAACTCAAAATTTGAAACTCGAAATTTGAAATTCGAAATTTGAAATTCGCAATTTGATATTCGAGATTTGGAACTCCAATTTATATATCTAGATTTGGAATTCGAGATTTGGATTTTTGGTTCCAGAATTCCAGTTTTGGAATTCCAGTAGTAGAATTTCAAATTAAGATGGAGTTACAAATTTGGAATTCCAGTTTAGGAATTTCAAATTTTGAAGAACAGATTTGTAATTCCAGATTTGGAATTCCAGTTTAGAATTTCAAATTTTGAATTACAGATTTGTAATTCCAGATTTGGAATTCCAAATCTGGAATTCCAGTTCTATATGTCTAGATTTGGAATTCATGTTTTGAAATTTCAGTTTTAGAATTCCAGCTTTGGAATTCCAGTTTTATAATTTCCGATTAAGATGGAATTCCAGATTTGGAATTAAAGATTTGGAATTCCAGTTTATAATTTCAGATTTTGAATTGCTAGATTTGAGCTTCCAGAATTACATTTCTCGAATTCCAAATCTAGAATTCAAACTCTGGATTTCCAAATCTCAAAATGCAAAATGTAAATTTCATAACTCGGATTCAGAATCTCTAATTTCAGATCTAGAATTTCAAATCTCGGCTTCCAACATTCGACTTCCAACTTTTCGACTTCCAACACTCGAATTTCAAAGCTCGAATTCAAAATCTCGAATCTGAATTCTCGAATATCAACTCCGAAATCTAAATTCTCATTTTCAGATCCCAAATTCCAGATCTCGAGTTCTTAATCTAGATGTCCAAATCTGGAATTCCAAATCTGAAAGTCATAAACAGGAATTCCTGAATCGTGAATTACATATCTGGAATTCCAAATTTCGAATAACAAATCTCGAAATCCAAATCTGAATTTTAAAATTGAATTTTCAATCTTGATTCTGGAATCAAATCTCGAATTCCAAGTCCTAATTCTAAGTCTCTAATTCCAAATTATGAATTCAAATCTGAATTCCGAATCTAGAATCCCAAACCTGAATTCCAAATTGGGAACATCAAATCGGTACCCAAATCTGTAATTCAAAATCTGAATTCCCAAACTGAATTTTAAACTGAATCCAAATTCTGAATTCAAAATCTCAAATTTCAATACTGAATTCCAAATCTCAACTTCCAAGTCTCGAATTGCACATCTCGAATTTCAAATCTCGATCTCGAATCTTGGAATCAAAATCTTGAGTACAAAACTTGAATTACAATTCTCGAATTCCAAAACTCGAATTTCAAATCTGGAAATCTAAAACACGAAGTCCCAATTTCGAAGTCCAAAATTTGAATTTCTAATCTCGACCTACAACAGTCTAGTTTCTAATCTCGAATTCCAAATCTTGAATCCCAAATCTATTATAGTATTCCTAGTCTTTACTTCTAAGTCTCTAATTCCAAATCTGAAATTCAAAAACTCGAATACCAAATCCGGAATTTCACATCATGAATTCCAAATCTGGAATTATAAATCTGTGATTCAAAATCTGAAATTCCAAATCTCGAATTTTAATTCTAAAAAGATTTTTGAATTTGTATTTTTTATTTGAATTTTTGATTCGGATTTTCGTGTTTGGATTCATGAATTTGAAATTTACGTTTTAGATTTTTGGATTTGAGTTTCTGGATATGGAATTTGGATTTAAATTTGGGATGTGGATTGAGATTTTTGGCTTTTGCATGTTGGTTTGTAATTTTTGGATCAGTATTTTATAAATTGGGTATATGTGTTTGGATTTTTGGGTTTGGATTTCTGGATTTTGATTTTGAACTTCATATCAGAATTTGGATATCTAGAGATCGAATCTCGGGTTAGATTCCTGATCTGAAATCTGATTTGGGTGTTTCTGCTTGAATTTTTTTTCTTGAATTTCATTTAGATCGTGATTTTTCAAATTTGGATTTTTGGGTTTGAATTTTCAGTTTTAAATTAGTGGTTTTTGATTTGGATTTCGAAAATTTCTTCTTCAGGATTTTTTTGGTTTGCAGTTTTAGAATTGTATTTGGATTTTTGGGTTTGGATTTATGGATTTGGGTTTTTCAATTTGGACTTTGGAGTTAGATTTTTAAATTTGAATTTTCTGATTTGAATTTTCGGTTCAGTATCTGTGGGATGTGGATTTTTGGATCCGGATTTTATAGCTAGACATTTAGGCTTAAATTTTTTTATTTAGATTTTTGGATATTTAAATTTGGGTTTTTGGCTTTGGCTTTGGATTTTTGGGTATGAATTTTCTTGATTTGGATTTTTGGATATTGATAATATCTGTTAGGATTTCAATTTTCGATTTGTGTTTTGGAACTTGGAATTTTGAATTAAAATTTTGTTTTTTGGATTGGAATTACTAAATTATGGGAGATAAATTTTGGTTTTTGATTTCACACCTGGATATTTCCTTGAACTAGAACGATCCTGGATCTTTTACTTGAATCCTTGGATTCGTATCTGCTATTTGACATCTGGATTTAGATATCTGACGGGAATCAGTGCTCGACCTGGAATCGCACCACTGACTTGATTCGAACTCTGAGCCACAGTCTGAGAGCCTGAAACGTCGAACGTCAGGTGTTAATCAGCTTGGTTTGGGATTTAGATTTGGGACACCTGAATTTGGACTTTGTATTTTGAACTCATTTTTTGGATTAATATTTCAATTATAATTTGAGATTTGAATTCATGGGTTTCGATTTTTAAAATTTGCAGTTTGTATTTCGGATTTATGAATTAAGAACGAGATCTGATTTTTGATTTGAATTTTGAGAGCCGTTCGATGCGTGTTGATTTGGACGGACATGGATGCTGGGTTTGGATCTCTTGGATTTTGAATTATGGATTTGATTTTTTTGGTTTGGATTTTTGATATGGACATTTGATCTGAATTTTGGATTTGATTTTGGATTCGGATTTTTATTTAGATTCCTTGACTTGGACTTTGACCTAAATTTTGAATTTGGATTTTGATTTGATTTTTGGATTTGACTTTGGAATTTGATTCTGGGATTTGGATTTTTGGATTTGATGCGTTGTATTTGGATACATACTTTTTTTTAAGTAGGACTTATGGATGTGGATTAATGGATTTTTTTTGAATCCAATCCAAATCCAATCCAAATCCATTCCAAATCCAATTCAAACCAATCCAAATCCAATCCAAATTCAATCCAACCAATTCAAATCCAATCCAAATCCAATCCAAATCCAATCCAGCCAATCCAAATCCAATCCAAATCCAATCCAAATCCAATCCAACCAATCCAAATCCAATCCAAACCAATCCAAATCCAATCCAAATCCAACCTACAAATCCAAGAATCCAAATCCAATCCAACCAATCCAAATCCAATCCAAATCCAATCCAACCAATCCAACCAATCCAAATCCAATCCAAATCCAATCCAAATCCAATCCAAATCCAATCCAACCAATCCAAATCCAACCAATCCAATCCAATCCAATCCACACCAATCCAACCAATCCAACTCAAACCCAACCAATCCAAATCCAATCCAAATCCAATCCAAATCCAATCCAAACTCAATTCAAATCCAATCCAAATCCAATCCAAATCCAATCCAAATCCAATCCAAATCCAATCCAAATCCAATCCAACCAATCCAACCAATCCAACCAATCCAATCCAATCCAACCAATCCAACCCAATCCAACCAATCCAATTCCAATCCAAATCCAATCCAAATCCAATCCAAATCCAATCCAAATCCAATCCAAATCCAATCCAATCCAATCCAAATCCAATCCAAATCCAATCCAAATCCAATCCAAATCCAATCCAACCAATCCAACCAATCCAAATCCAATCCAAACCAATCCAACCAATCCAAATCCAATCCAACCAATCCAAACCAATCCAAACCAATCCAAATCCAATCCAAATCCAATCCAAATCCAATCCAAACCAATCCAACCAATCCAAATCCAATCCAAATCCAATCCAAACCAATCCAAACTAACCAAATCCAATCCAAATCCAATCCAACCAATCCAAATCCAAATCCAATCCAAATCAATCCAAATCCAATCCAAATCAACCTAACCAACCAAATCAATCCAAATCCAATCCAAATCAATCCAACCAATCCAATCCAATCCAAATCCAATCAAATCCAATCCAAATCAATCAAATCCAATCCAAATCCAATCCAAATCCAATCAAATCCAATCCAAATCCAATCCAAATCCAATCCAAATCCAATCCAAATCCAATCCAAATCCAATCAAATCAATCCAAATCCAATCCAAATCAATCCAAATCCAATCCAATCCAATCAAATCCAATCCAATCAATCCAAATCCAATCCAAATCCAAATCCAAATCAATCCAATCCAGTCGAATCCAATCCAAATCCAAATCAATCCAAATCCAATCTAAATCCAATCCAAATCCAATCAAGTCCGATCCAAATCCAATCCAAATCCAATCCAAATCCAATCCAAATCCAATCCAACCAATCCAAATCAATCCAAATCAATCCAATCCAATCCAACTCAATCCAAATCCAATCAATCCAATCTAAATCAATCCAACGATCCAATCCAAATCCAATCCAGATCCAATCCGATCCAATCCGAATCCAGTCAACGATCCAGTCAATCCAAATCCAGTCAAGTCCAATCGAGTCCAGTCCAAATCCAGTCAATCAATCCAATCCAAATCCAATCCAAGTCCAATCCAGATCCAATCCAGATCCAATCCAGTCAATCCAAGTCCAGTTCAAATCCAATCCAAATCCAATCCAAGTCGATCAAGTCAATCCAGTCGATCCAAATCCGATCAATCCAAATCCAGTCAATCGATCGATCCAATCGATCCAATCCAATCCGATCCAATCCAATCCAAATCCAATCCAATCAATCCAATCAGTCAAATCCAATCCAAATCCAATCCAATCCAATCCAAATCAATCCAAATCCAATCCGATCCAGTCCAAATCCAATCCAAATCCAATCCAAATCCAATCCAAATCAATCAAATCGATCCAAATCCAATCCAATCCAATCAATCAATCCAATCCAATCAATCCAAATCAATCAAATCCAATCCAAATCCAATCCAAATCCAATCCAAATCCAATCCAAATCAATCCAAATCCAATCCAAATCAATCCAAATCCAATCCAAATCAGTCAATCAATCCAAACCAATCCAAATCAATCCAAATCAATCAAATCAATCAAATCAATCCAAATCCAATCCAAATCCAATCCAAATCAATCCAAATCCAATCCATCAATCCAATCCAAATCCAATCCAAATCCAATCCAAATCCAATCCAAATCCAATCCAAATCAATCCAAATCCAATCCAAATCCAATCCAAATCAATCCAAATCCAATCCAATCCAATCCAATCAATCCAAATCCAATCAAATCCAATCCAAATCCAATCCAAATCCAATCCAAATCCTTTCTTTGAAGAACATAAGATCCAACGATCGTCGTTTGTAAAGTTTTCAAAACCTACTTACTGCATTGCCAGCACCTTAACTCCAACTGTTTGAAGTAATTTCGTAATTGAGCGCAAATCTGCCCAGCGCCATTGGTCTACATTGGGCTTCCCCTTGCCGCACAAATCAACTCACTCACAAAGACACGCAATCCAACTGGCACCGGGAGAAGCATTTGCCATCTACACTCCACCTTCCGAGTTCGATCCCGGATGTGTGGAATGATGCTGATAAATCTATTGTTCTCATGCAATCATTTGGATATGTGCAACGGTAGCATTTCCTCACATAGGTACTCAATCGTTATGTTGATACGGAATACTTCAGGGGGAAAAAACGACCCTTGTGCAAATATACATATCTACAGTTCTTTTCCATTGCCTGACAGTGAGCCTTTTGTATTTCCTAGCAAGTGCCGGGATACAGGTGGAGCTGATGGCAGTCTATCGTTTTCAATTTCCGGGTTGATTGTGCTCTTTTGCGACACCTCCTGACACCTCCAAAGGCGCTTTCCCTGCTGCACTTCGATTCATTTTATATCCTTTTCCGTTCAGCTCAGATCGCGCCAAGAAATTTCACTCCTTAATTTTTAATTGACTCGAATTTAATTGATGGTTTTTAATTTAATAAATTGTACTCAACCGGCAGTGGATGAAACGGTGGGTAGGTAGGTGAAAAAATTTCAAGCCTTTCACCAATTCGGTTAACACCGCCGCCACCGCCTTCCGTGGAGAATTCCGGGAATCACACGAGCGAGTTTTCATGGCGGAAAAATTACAAAGCTTCAGCCTGCTGCCATCGCGGGAAATAATTAAAACAGAAGAAAAAGTTGCCTGGTACAAGCGATTTCGCCTACTCCGCTCAGCAACCCGGGTTCTGGTTCTGGGGGGACTTTTCACAAAAAACCGTTCGATGACAACTAATCCGATTATTTCGGATCTTCGTGACACCAGTCGGTTGGAGGGGGGTTTCCTCGCAAAGCTTGCCTTGGAGATTGGAATTTTATTGTTCCGCAAATCGTCTATCACCGTAATTGTTTTAAGTTTTCCATTGAAGCAACTGTAGCCTGCTTGGCTCTTCAGGTGTGGGTTGCTTCGATGAAGTCTGAATGGTGCCAGTGGCCAGGGCAGAATTTCAATCGTTGTAGAAGGCAAGGGTCGACTTTTCAGAAGGTAACGTACCTGGAATTTTATATTCTCCTCAGATGCGGGATGTCCGATTGGATTGAAAGCCTTCTGATCGTGGGTTGATTTTTTCGTTTCCCAAGTTTTTCAATGAACAAATCACGGAACACACAATCGAAAAAAAGCAAACTGAAAATCAAATAAATCACTTCATACCTGCTTCGAACGGAGAATGGCTTCCCAACCGAGAGGCAGCTTAAAATCTGCGTAAAGTTATAAAATTTTAAACACCATTCACAAAACAAAGCTCAAACGACGTTTCGAAAAAAAGGAAAAGCGCCCCTTCGTCAGACGCTCCAAATAATGCTCCAACCAAACAGGCAGCCAACCAAAATGAAGTGCGTGCGAATAAGCATTTTTTTCCTTCTTGGTCGTAGCTAAACGGTTCTCGCTGCTACACCTCATCCTTCTCGGTCCGTTATAGGAAGGATGGAAGCGTTTCGAAACGTGAGTTCGAAGTATAATGGAACATAAATTTAATCATGTTTCCATTGGGCATCGAAACGACGGTACACAACGCGTTCGGTGGATCGCATAGTAGGCCAATGCTTGCCATACTGGAAAGAGCATCCATACCGAGTGCCATCTGCGGATGACGTTTGACTGTGCGGGAATGAATGACAGCAACTAGGGGTGTCTAGCTATTATTCGATGGCTGTTACACTATTAAGCTTATCGTGGATTGGTGTGGTAGTGTGCCTTCTGGAAATGTGGTAGTGCGTTTTGGACGAAAACATAAACAAACAGCTGTCAAAAAGATCACTTCAGCGCCATCATTTGATCAGAGCGATCTGCTTTTGTAAACAAACACTTAGTCTGCTAATTTAACGGAAGTTGAATACAATTCCTTCTAATTGTATACATCAGTGGATAGAGATAAAGCTCCTCTTGCTTAAAGAGTGCTCAATTTGTATTTGTGACCTTTTGTTCAAGAGAAAATGACTACGAAAACTATTGTTTACAGAAGCAGATTCGCCCTAATCTAATGTTGGCACTGACTTCTATCGTGAACCACAAAGAAAACTTATAGGTTATTTGTGGGAAAACAAATAATTTCTACACGACGATAGACACGATTGTGTGCGTGCGTTAAACGTCACTAAGCTGCTCTTTTTTTTGTTGGGGCGTAGAACCACTGCGTCCATTGAATTGAACTTTTGTGGTATACCCCACTAAGTTGTCACTAAGTTTAGTTACTATCTTATACTAGCTGAACCCGGTGCGTGCGCTGCTACGCTTGCAACTAAATGAAGGAAAATTTAATAGAACTGGCACGTTTATGGTTTTTTTTTCGAAATGAGTTTTTTTTCTTGAATAAGCAGGGGTCAAACTTCTATCAAAACATGCTTCTTATCCGAGAAACACACGTTTTGTGTTTAAGTAAACTGGAAAATTCTCATTTTTGGTAGAAATTTGTGTTTCATTTGTATGGGAGCCCTCGCTTCCAGAGGGAGGTAGTTTCTCAAACCACCATACAATCATTGCCTTCAAAACCCCCCACATTCCAAATTTGGTTCCATTTGCTTGATTAGTTCTCAAACCATCGCACTGGGCTCTTCGATTATAATAAAAATTTGAGTTTCATTTGTTTGAAGCCCCCCCCCCCCCCCTTCAGAAAGGGGAGATGTCT
Source organism: Aedes japonicus (assembly GCA_034211315.2). Classification (NCBI taxonomy): domain Eukaryota; kingdom Metazoa; phylum Arthropoda; class Insecta; order Diptera; family Culicidae; genus Aedes; species Aedes japonicus. The sequence goes on from JASCZW010004496.1 coordinate 38,463, forward strand.
TGAACTACCATAGAAACATTCTTGCCTTCAAAACCCCCCACATGTCAAATTTGATTCGATTTGCTTGATTAGTTCTCGGGTTATGAGAACGCCCTTCCTGAGAGAGTAGGGGTCTCAAACAATCAAAAGAACCTTCCCCAGCCCCAAAAACCTTTTCATATAAATTTTCACGTTGGTCGGTTCAGAACTTCTCGAGTCTATAGGGGTCTGACAGACAGACAGACAGACAGAAATTCATTTTTATGTATATAGAAATCTAGCCTCCAAAAACCCCCATATGCTAAAAAGGTTTCATTTACTTGATTAGTTCTCGAGTTACGCAGAAATTTGCTTTTTATTTGTATGGGAGCCGCCCCCCTTTAAAGTGGGTGAAGTGCCATAGAAACATTTCTTGCTTCCAAAAACCTCAACAATCCAAATTTGGTTTCATTAGCTTCATTGGCTCTCGAGTTATGATAAAAATTATGTTTCATTTTTATGGGAGTCTCCCCTTCTAGAAGGCGGAGGGGTCTCAAACCACCTTAAAAACATTTATTTCCTTCTAAAACCTCCACATGCCAAATTTGGTTCCATTTGCTTGATTTGTTCTCGAGTTATGCAGAAATTCGTGTTTCATTTGTATGAGAGCACCCTCTTTCAGTAAGCGGAGGGTTCTCAAACCACAATAGAAACATTTTTTGCCTTCCGAAAACCTCCATATGCCAAATTTGGTTCCACTTACTTGGTTAGCTCTCGAGTTAGGCAGAAATTTATGTTTTTTTCGTATGGAAACCCCCTCCCTCCCCCTTCCAGATGGCGGAGGAGTCTCAATCTTCCATTGAAACATTTCTCTCCTCCAAAAACCTCCACATGCCAAATTTGGTTCCATATGCTTGATTAGTTCTCGAGTTATGCACAAATTTGTGGTTCATTAGTATGAGAGCCCCTCTCTTACAGAGGGCGGAGGGGTCTCGAGTTACTTTAGAAACATTTCTTGCCTTCAAAAACATCTACCTGTCAAATATGGTTCCATTTACTTGATTAGTTCTAGAGTTATGCAGAAGCTTTTGTTTGATTTGTATGTGAGCACCGCTACCCAACCTAACAGAGATGGAGGAGGGGTCTCAAACTACATAGAAACATTTTTCGCCACCAGAAAACCCCACATGCCAAATTTGGTTCCATTTGCTTGATTAATTCTTGATATATGCAAGAACTTCTGTTTCATTTGTTTGGGAGCCTCCCTTTCTAGAGACGGGAGGGGTCTCAAACTACCATAGAAACATTACTTGCCTCCAAAATCTTCCGCATGCTAAATTTGGGTTCCTTGATCAGTTCTCGAGTTATGCAGAAAAATGTGTTTTATTTGTATGGGAGCCCCCCTTTTCAGAGGAAGGAGGGGTCTCTTACTATCTTAAAAATATTCCTCGGCCTCAAAAACCCCTGCATACAAATTTTCATGCCAAACGGTCCTTCCGCTCGCGAGTTAAATCGTGACAAAGGAAACCCCAACTCATTTTTATTTATATAGATTATCACTCAAGGAAATGTTACTCAGTTTTCGTAAAAAGTTGATCTACCCAGTTTCATGTATACAATTGTTATCAAAAATTGAGTAAAATGAAACGGGGGTGTAGGTTTTTTGACGTTTAATCACCATGCCCTTTCTAGCATACGTATAGGAATGATGGTTTGTTTTCCTACAAATGATAACACTGGTCGACAAAATCCGAAAAAAAGTCTTGAAACTCAGTGCTCCACGACATTCTCCGTTAACTTGGGTCCCAAAACCACCGAATATCGTATTTTGAACTCATGCAATTTGCATTTTTCTTCACAAATTGGTATCAAGAATCGAAATTTTGATATATTTTGAGAACGACTCAAATAACTGCCTCAGCTTGAATGTAGATGATCCAGAAGAATTTTTCTAAAATTTCTCAGACTTTAGTTAACAACTTTGCATAAAAAGTTTTGTCTATCCGACTCCACCAGAAAAAAATATGTTCAACGAGCATTAGACAGCATATTTCAGCAAAAAAAACAGCAAAGTACAGTAAACTCCCCGACATTCGCGGATTCCCTTGATGGTGGTCTCAAATGATATACGGGGAATGCCCTAAGTTGTGATAATTCGTATATAAGGAAGTTACTTCCTTGGGCAAATTTGTTCAATAGACCAACGCCTTCAGGATGGTAAACTTAAAAGTTCAGCAAAAATCTCACTACGCGGCGCTAGTGTGCATGTAAACTTACTTTATAACCTGTATCTCGAGATCCTTGACATATAGCAAGTTGGCGTCTGCGACAAAGATGTATGGTTGAGTGAGGCCTTTTGGATGGTGTAAATATTAGTTCAGATCTCGCCCGCTACGTGGCATTAGCGTACATGGAAACTTTGTGTATTTCCTGTACTTTGAGATCTGGATAGTGTATAAATTTACTGTTTTCAGAAAAATTAGTAGTAAAATTATGAGCTTCCAGATGCTCGGCACAATGGATCAGAATTATCTTACTCTGTGGCGCTAATGTGATTGTAAACTTACTGTATAACCAGGATCTCGAGATTATTGACATTGCTGGATGGCATCTTCAAAAAAGATATTCGAGGGTTGAGAGCTGTTTGAATGATGTACACATTAGATCGGAATTCGTTCGCTACGTGGTGCTAGTGTTCATGGGAACTTTTTGAAATATGTGTAGTTTGATTTCTAGATCATGTTTGAATTTTTTGGTTTCAGGAATTTTATTGGAATCATGGTCTTCCAGACGGAAGACTTCATAGTTCAGAATTATTTCATTGCGTGGCACTGGTCTGCCTGTGAACTATGTATTGAGAGGCTGATTATCTCAATATTGGTATTTTTGGTACGATCCTCTGACAACTTCGGGTTGGCCCTCCAGGGAAGTTCTTCACAAAATTTCAAAGAACTTCATGAAAATCTTCAGATAACTTCATAAAAGTTCTTCAGAAAACTGCAGGGAAGTTCTGCAGAGAACATCATGGAAATTCTTCAGTGAACTTCAGGGAAGCTTTAAAGGGAACTTCGTGGAAGTTCTGCAGAGAACTTCAGGGATATCTTTCAGAGCATTTCAGGGATGTTTTGCAGAGAACTTCAGGAAATGTTCTGCAAAGTACTCCAGGGAAGTCTTTTAGATAACTTCAGGGAAGTTCTTAAGAGAACTTTAGGGTAATTCTTCAGAGAACTTCAGGGAAATTCGAGAGGCTTTTCGGAGAGCTTCAGGGAAGTCTTTCAGAGCATTTCAAGGATGGTTTGCAGAGAACTTTAGGAAAATCCGTCAGAGAACTTCAGGGAAGTTTTTCAGAGAAACTCTTAAATTTTTTTAAGAGCACTTCATGGAAGTTCATCAGAAAACCTTAGGGAAGTATTTCAGAGAACTTCAGAGATGCTCTGCAAATACCTTCAGGGAAGTTTTTCAGAGAACTTCAGGAAAGTTGTTCACTGAACTTCAGGGGAGTTCTTCGGAGAAGTTCAGAGAAATTCTGCAGACTTCTGGGAAGTGTTTTAGAGAACTTCAGGGATGTTTTGCAGAGAACTCCTGGAAATCTCTTCAGAGAACTTCTGGGAAGTTCTAACGCAAACTTTAGGGAAATTTGTCAAACGGGGGGCGACCCCGGCGTATTGGTTAACATCCATACCTCTCACGCCTAAGTCACGAGTTCGAATTTCACCCCCGGAGAAGTTGCGAAAATGCCTAAAAGTGGTGTTTGACGGGCTACGACGGGAGATGAGCCAGCCTGAGGCTTAAAATCTCGATAATCAAGACAAAAAAAAATTATCAAAGAAAATCACTCTGCAGAAAATTTCATTGAAGTTCTGCAGAGAACTTCTGGGAAGTTTTTCAGATGTCTTCAGGGAAGTCCGGCAGAGAACTTCAGGGAAGTTCTGCAGCGAACTTTATGGAAGTTCTGGAGTGGACTATTTGGAAGTTCTGCAGATAATTTCAGGGAAGTTTCACAGAGAACTTCTGGAAAGTTATGCAGAGAACTTCAGGGAGTTTTTGCAGAGAATTTCAGTGAAATCTTGCAGAAAATTGCTGCAGAGAACTTCATAGAAATTCTAAAGAGAAAATTATGCAAGTTCTGCAGTTCTCAAACCGTGAGATTTTTTATTAGGCTCTATAAGGCCAAGTTCCGAAGAATAGCCAAGCAGTTTGCTCTGAATGAAAAGTACATCCTTTCGCTTACTTTTCAAAACGGGTCATAATTGTAACTCTGGAATTAATATTATAATTTCCAAAGACGACAAAAGGCATACCGAGAAACTTTACCCAAGACGGCAACTCTCTAGAGCCTCATTTGGCGAAGATTAACTGCAGCGCCATCTCAGCGGTGCGATCTGGAATCAATGAGATTTTTTCAAATGTCCTTATTCTACATTCTCAATATCTTTACTAAAGAGGGCAACCGTATAGAGCCTTTTTTGACAAAGATTGTCTGCAGCGCCATCTTTGCGGCGCAATTTGGAACTAATCTGATAATGTTAATTGTACAAAGTGGCCTACCCTATTGACGGTTGTGAAAACAAATTAATAAAACCTTTATAAGACCATAACGATTTTTAAAATGTTCTAGTGAAAGATGTTATGACCACTTGAGAACCTTCATAAAACCTATTGGCTGCCATCAAAATCAAATAAAATATAGCCACAGCTGTCAAACTTCACTGTGATATCGTGGTTGGTTTTTGTTGTTCTGATTTTTCTGATTCTCTGCTCTTCTGGTTCATTTAACAGTTAATAATATCTCAGAAAAAAGTTGTAGTTTTGCGGGAAATTTAGTTTGATAGCAAAAATTATAAACAAATTGTGTTTTATATTCAAGTGTCGGGAGTCAAGCTTCAAATCATATGTGTATTAAATTTTATGTTGCATATTGGCACGATGAGAGCAGAATAAAAATGCGCCTCGGAAATTATGCGACAACAAAACCAAAATTGAAACAAATATATTCGATTATTAATCATGAATTTCCTAAAAATTGATGGAATTCAATAAGGTTATATAAAAAAATGCCGAAATTGGTTTCCGATCTACAGTTTTTTTCCATTTAATTTCAAATTTGGTGTATTTATTTTTCCACATTTTAATGATTTCTTATATTTCAATATGGCGATTGGAAGAAATCACAGTTTTTCCAAATAGTCAACATATCTTTGCAATGGCTTCTATAAAACTATTTGGTCAATTTGTGACTTCCATCAATTTGCCGTTTAATGCATTTACAGAAGGCAAAATGGTTTTAAAATGCTTTTTCAACTGACCATAATACGATAATATGAATGAGTCCTAAAACGACATTTCAGAACAGCATTTTATGAGTTCATGAAGTCAAAATAAAAACCTTTGATAGGAGTAAAAGGAATTTTAGAAGACAAGGTCTCAAGATTGTTGTAAAGAAGCTGTGTAAGTTCTCATAAACTTGACTTAAATGTGAAACCAATTGTCACGTTTTTGTACCATAATAAAACCAGATTGATTTCCAGTGGCGTTCATAAAACTTTAATAAAACTTAATAAAGTTGGATGGTTTTGGCAATGTTATTTGGGGAGTGACTAAATTCTACATTATCAACAACTTTACCCGAGACGACAACTCTATAAAGCTTCATTTGACAAAGATCGACTGTAGCGCCATCTCTGTGGCAAAATCTGGAACTAATCTGATAATGTCAAATGACTACATTTTATATTATAAACAACTTTGTTGAAAACAGCTACTCTCTAGAGCTTCATGTAGCAAATATAGTGCCAGCTCTGCAGCACAATTCGAAACTAATGTGATAATATCAAAAAAGGATTCATTACGCACTGAGAATATTTGCTCAAGACGCCAATTCTCTACAATGAGTCTGGAATGTTTTATATTCATTCCTGTTAACACAGCGTGACTAAAACTTTTTTCTTTGTGTAGCGGATTACCAGGGGACAATTGTTACCGGAACCAGTATTAAATATCCGAAGTTTTGGCTTCCAAGGTGGGAGTACTGGGGTAAGTACCTGTCCAGGGATGGTTGGCAACATCATTGCAAAACGAGGTAATCAGAAGACATTTTTAGGATTTATGACCCTAAATTACAGCCCTCTCCACAGCTTCTAGTGATCTAGTTTCTATCCCCAATTTAAATATATTTCATATAAGAACTAATTTGAAACTTTAAAAATAACTTGGCTAGCTTATATGGATATAAGCCACATGGATAGGTTTATTCTACTGCTTTTAATGGTGTTTCCCAAGCGGACCCTCCGCGTCCTATCTCGAATATACATGCTTGTCATCCTCGGTTTGATGCCCTGATCATAACATTTACCCCTTTCAAAAATTGTGCAACCACACTCAGTCACTAGAAAATGAGTTAACCAGGTATGTATTTTGGTTATTCCTTCCATAAAACAAATGCATGTACAACAACATAAGTTGCCAAGAAAATGAAACGTGTGCACACATACATAGAAAATAAGAAGCGTAAGAGTTAATCGCGAATAAGCCACCAGTATCACACCTGATGTTAGTGCCTTTATATAAACGTTCTACGACGTGGCAGTGAAAAAAAAAAATACTATAATGTGCCATACCTTCATTACTGGTCAAATTCTTGGTCTCACATGCATGTTTAAAGCATGCGATACACCTTCTCACCGCTGACAAGGTGGACAATTTGACCGACAAGAGGGATGACTTTAATTCAAAATACTATTAAAGCAAAACTAACCGAAATAGAGAAGCATTGTTCTTTGGCTTCAAGGCTATTCGCCTCCCTAAGCGGACCATCCATGTTCTACTCTTTTCGTAAATTCTAAGCCCTTAATTCTTTGCCAGCATCCGTCCTAAGTAACACTTTTCATTGACCTTTGTTCGGTTCAAAAGGTCTGATCCCTAGCTAAATAATATGAGTTTGCATTTAAATTATAATATATATTTGAATTTTCTGCACATGAAAAATTAAGACTTATTATTAGTTGCTCACAATCAAGATCAAAACACGCACCCTATTCGATAATGAACCGAAAAATAAGATTATTAATGATACCAACTGTATTTGATGTTCAATCAATGACAATTAGAGAATAAGCAATAATGAAAAAACTGACAAGCAAATGAAAAGGGCACTTTTTGTCGTTTCTCTAAATTATTTGATAATCATGTATTTGTAGATTGTTCCTAGGTTCTAAGAGTGTCTAA
>JASCZW010004497.1:0-47489 GCA_034211315.2 Aedes japonicus
GTTGCGAAAAATATAACGCGAGAAGAAGGAATACGATTGTACTGTGCCTTGAAAATTCATGATAAGGAAAAAGTTCGGTGCACTTGTTTGTAAATTTCTGCTCGAGATGATTTTGTTTTTGCAAAATGTCATGACGTTTTCAATTTTAGTAATTTTTTTATTCTTTGTGTTCCCTTTGGTCATCATGAAAAGTGTCAAATGTTCCAAAAAAAACTTTGAAATCCAGTCCCCGTGCCACCACTGAAGACGACTGGAGAAATTGCTCGTTCACATCCGGGACAGGGGGATTGCGAACGGACTGGCACGGGGTTCGCTGTCTTGGAATTCAATTTCCGTTTCTTTGGATGGTTCACCAGGAATCTCAGGAATAATGTGCGAAGCAGCAGGTTGCGACGGGATCACATTGCCACGTAACCTAAACTATGATTCTATGATCATAATAGATAACAACTAAATTTCTTTGTTGCTTACCCTTTCTCAGGCTTGTAATAGTTTTGTTAAGCTATCGAGTTAAAATGATCGGAGTATAGTTTCCGCTTTTTGGCCGTCTTTTAACTGCCTCCATCAGACTTCACCACAAGCTCCCTTGACTGGCAAAATTTCACCCACTGCACGAATTTACTGGATGTCAAAATAAAATTCTATGCAGTAGTAATATTAATATCAATAAATTTCCTTTCCACGTCATGTGGATACTAATAAATACCTTTCCACGTCATGTGGAAAACAAAAAAAAAGAAATTTCCGCAGTTTCTACCTTCCCGATTAGAGCAAAATAAAAATTCACATTTGTTTCCCACGTTTTGACGAAAAAAAGAAAAAAAAAATTCCGAACACACTCACACTTGCAAGCGATGCTAGTGCTAGGAAATCACTCAGCAGGAAAATGTCATATTTGTCGATACAAGCGCTGTGAGTGGTGGCTTGGACAACTATTTGTATTCAAATTTATCGTTTTTTTTTAGGTGGACGATGAGCATCCATTAGAGTGTTGCGACTGTTGTCTGTGGCATGACTATAAGTAAACTGGTACGGCCCTCGCACACCACTAGCAGGCCTCTAGTTGATCAAAGTAGTCGATCGCGTTCAGAAATAACATCAAATAGAATTTGAAAGAAGAAAGAATATTGTTGCACCATCACCTGGAAAATCTGTATGGACCGGTTTCAAGCTGGCTTAAGTGTGGGAAATACCGAAAACAAGACTTCGCCAAGTGTTGAAAACCTACAAAGAAACCCTGTGTGTGAAAAGGAATCAGCGGACCTACGAAAAAACTGGAACCAAGGATCGTCAGCTGCGCAGCAAAGTGTTGAGGTACGTTAAAGCCAACTCCGGTCTTTCGAACCGAGATTTGGCCAGAAGGGACAACGCCAACTTTCAAACGGTGTTGGAATTCTTTGGCAAGGATGGCAACGAGTCGCACAAAGCCAGTAAACATGCAAGCTGACACATGAAGCTGAATTCTGTGGCCGAAAAGCGTGCAAGGCTCTTGTACGATCATGTTTTGACGAAACTCAAGGACAGCACTTTGATCGATAACGAAACATACGTCAAACTCAATTTTGAGCAGCTTCTGGATCAGAAGTTTCACATCGCGACTGGACGTGGGGGGATGTGCCGAGAATATTCAAGTTCGTATTAGCCGACAAGTTCGCAAAGAAGGCCATGATTTGTCAAGCGATTTCCAGTTGTGGCCTGAAAACGGAACCGTTCATCTCACCCTCGACGATGAAATCTCAAGTTTACATTGAAGAATGCCTAAAAAAGCGTGTATTGCCGTTGATCCACAAGCCTCGGGGCAGAGTCATCTTTTGGCCCGGGTTGGTCAGCTGCCACTGCTCGAAGGTGGTTCTGGAGTGGTATGCTGCCAACAAGATCGATTTTGTCCTCAAGCTAATGAATCCTCTAAATTGCCCGTAGTTTCGACCAATCTAAAAATACTGGACAATGGGCAGCAAATCCGACGAAGCGGCGGGACAGCCAAGGACATCCAGTAAATGCGGGCAAAATGGAAGAAATACGCTGATTCCGTGTCCGTTTCCATTGTACGGGCACTGATGGGCTTTTTTCAATCCAAAATAATCTACTGGAAGCAATACCGAAACATTTTGAAAGCATCTCAGAATTATTCTGTAAGTATTCCAGAATCAGGATGCATTCCAATTATTCTGAAAGCACCCAGAATAAATTTGGAAGTACTCCACAAAGGAGAAGCATCCCGGAAACGGAAACTATCAAGTACATTTCTCGCAGCATTCAAAACTTACTTTGAATTTATTTTAAAATTGGAGGCATTTCTGAATAATTCCTTTTTTAGAAATACTTTGAAAGCTTCTCAATTCTGGCAGTAACCTAGAAGAGGTCTGTGAGTATCCAGGAACTATTTTGAAAGCATCCCAATACGAATGCAAAATGACTCTAGAAGCTGGACACTTTCAAGAACAGTCACGGAAGTGTTTCAGAACTATTCTGAAAGCATCTCTGAACAGTTTTGGAAACAACCCGGAAAAATTCCGGAAGTATCCCAGTAAGAGTCTAGGAGCAACAGTTCTTAAAACATCTCTAGAGGCATCCCAGAACTATTTTGGATACTTTTAGGAGCAATTCTCCTGCAGTCCACAGCTTCTATGAGAATATTTTCAACTATTATGGAAGCATTCCAGAACAATCATGGAAGTGTTCTAAAACTACATTCTTGAACTACTCTTTAACCATCTCAGAGGAATTCTGGAAACAACCCGAAACAATTCTGGGAGTATCCTAGAAGGAGTCTGGATGCATCAAAGGAACTATTTTGAAAGCATCGCAAAATGACTCTATAAGCATCTCAGAACTATTGACACTTTCAAGAACAGTCACGGAAGTGTTTCAGAACTATTTTGGAAACAACCCTGAAACTTTTGGAAGTATCCTAGTAGAGTCTGGGGTCAAGTGACTATTTTGTAACCCTCCCAGAACAGTTCTCAAAACGACTCTAGAGGCATCGCAGAACTATTCTGGATACTTTCAGGAACAATTCTCCTGCAGTCCACACGTTTTATGAGAATATTATTCAATTATTCTGGAAGCATTCTTGAACTTCACTGAAATCATCTCATAAGAATTCCGGAAAAACCCGGAACGATTCTGGAAGTATCCCAGAAAAAGTCTGAAAGCATCAAGGGAACTATTTTGAAAGCATTCCAGAACAGTTCTCACAACGACTCTAGAGCACCCTTCAATTATTTTGGACACGTTCAAGAACAATTCTCGCAGCATTTCACACCTTTTCTGATAATATTTTACAACTTTTCTGGAAGTGTTCCAGAACAATCATGAAGGCAGTCGAGAATAACCATCCTGGAAGCATTCCAGAACATTCACGAAAGTGTTTCAGAACTAGTTTGGAACCATTACTGAACTACTCCGAAAGTATCCAAGTACCTTTCTGAAAGTAGCATAGGTACTCCAAAAATAATTCTTGAGGCATTCCAGCACAATTTTGGAATCATTACTGGACAAACTTAGAAGCCGTTCCAAAATAACATTGAAAGGTGGGGTTCGGGATTTTGTTCGAACTGAATAAATGTAATCTTATAATGCTGTAACTTTCAAGTTGTAATAAAAGTACTGTAGAGCATCCATTAATTGGCATTTTAAGCTTAGGGAACGTCCATTAATTATGTCATGCAAAAAACGACTTTTAAACCATCACAAAGCTTGTAAGGCCACTTACAAAGTGTGGTGCTAGTTTTTTTGATGATTTGTTCTCGGACCTGCCATTCTGGAAAAGGTTCCCGTGGGCCTTGATGAATATTTTCAGAAGGAAAATATGGCAATTGGGCATCAAAATTCATTGTAGTTATTTTTGTTCATGGCCTTTTCAGCCCATGAGAACCTGTTCCGGGATGACCGTTCCGAAAAAATTATCAGATGGCAACAAAACGTTGAGAAAAAGCCTTCTGGAGAAATTTCATGAATTTTGAAACCCATATTGCCAGGATTTCTTTCTAAAAAGTAATGACCACTTGAGACCCGACAGGAACCTGTTCCTAAATGATCGGTCCAAGGACCCCGATATGAGACGATTCTATATCGAACTTCAAAACTGCTCTTGATCAACGATTCACTCGCAAACGCGCAAAAACACTTAAACTTAATAATAAACTTAATAACTTTTCTTCCGGGTGCGGGGCGCAGCACAAAAACCAAAAAAAACGTGGAAATACTACCGACACTCACACATATTCGGAGAAAATCGATTGTATTCACTAAGTCTTTCTCAAAACACGCGAAGATTTTACGATTTCACTGTTAGTTTAAGTTGAATTACGTACACACTTACACACTTAGTTTTTTTTACAGAAATCTGTAAAGTTTTACCGAATTCTCAACAGCTGAACGTTCGGTAATTCTGATTTAACGGATTTCGGTGAAATTATACAGATATCTGTAAAATCGGTTTACCGAACGTTCAGCTGTTGAAAATTCGGTAAAACTTTACAGATTTCGGTAAAATAATCTGAGTGTCTATTATTATTTGCTTTTTTTCGCGACAACGACGCAGCAAAAACAAAACACTTCAGATGGCACGGCTTGCTGCGATCTCGTTATAACCGTCCAGAAAATGCACAGCACTGCTTGGTCTCCAATGATATCGTTGAATTTCTGCAATTGTTTCGGATGTAGAGACCTCAACTGGGCGCCCTGAATGTTCGGCATCGTCTGTATTTGTTCGACCACAACCTAATTCAGAGCACTACTTCTTTACCATTGAAATCGATGGTGCAGATTCTCCATAGTATTCATCGAGCTCATCGTTACTTTGAGTTATGGTTTTTCGTTTTCGCAAACGAGTAAATTGTTTTACATTGTCCTCTCAACACTAACAACTCAGCTAAAACTAATCAAACTTATTAACACAGCTTGGCAAATTATGCCAGGAGTTAACTTACAGTTTCCTGTTGACAGGATCAATGTCGTTCTTTCAGTTAAGTGTAAGGGAATAAACAAAGTCTCGGACGTATTGACTCCCCTTGTAATTTGGAATTGCATCCTTAGCTTTTAAATTGATCTTATCAGTATGTCGTTGTTAATGTGGCTTACTGTTATCATCAGTAAACTTTAATGTATCTATTTTAGTTTATTTTCCAATTATAATTATCACTTGATATTTCTAAATGCCTAAAAATATAAAAACATTTTCAATTAAAAATGACGTACGGAAGAACGATGATAAAGACTTCCTTCCAAAGCACACAGATTTTATCGTGATGATAGCACGCGATAGTGTTTTGGTAATCACTCAGCTCAGCTCTCTTATTGATATTGTTGTTAGTTTCATCGTAAAACTAGTAAGTATTTTTGTATGGGAAAAAATCTCATAACTGCATGATGGTTTGAGAGAGACAAGAAAACTCATGACAGTTCGATTCCTCTCGTCATAGTGAGATGACTTGTTTTTTCTTTGTTGCATGACGTCCACGAGATATGCTAGCACTGAATCTGAAACATCTTTTTACTCCCAAGTAACCATATAAAGTTATGAGCAGTACATTGTTATATCGAAAGGCTCATAAGCAAAAATGTCATGTGTGAATGAGGCTCAAAAATATTCATAAAAAAACGTAAATTCACCAAGACTGATGACTTTAATATAAGTACCGTTTCACAGACTTTAATAATCAATGTTGGAGAATTCATTTACGTACTTCTGTCCTCTACCGAACTTCATATGTCTTCTGTACAAAATCCATACCTAAAAATAAAATTCACCATTTCAAAAACGAAGATCCCAAACGTCCCAACCAGATCATATCAGCCTCCTCAATTCGACGCGCTTTGCAGAATTCATTTTAATCGTTCCAAAGCAGCTTCTGCCCAGTGGCCATTGCGTGAGTTTCCAAACTCCAGATCCGATGGGGCCATTCACTTTGTACCATCCTTCTCGAGCTGAAACCCAACCCAGTTGCGCGATTTATGCGTTTCGTACTCTACTGCGGCGGATTATTTAATGAACCGTCGATTGCTCGATGAAGACGATGGGGACGTCGATGACCCGGCAGTGTGCAGGAATTCCTTGAGGGGACACGAGATCTCGCATCCGTCTGTCTGCCGTTGCTGCTGCTGCTGCTGTATCATGCAAAATAAGGTGCCAAGTAATGGAGTAAGGTTGTTATTATTATTTTTTCAGTTGATAAATCTTGCCCGGCTCAGAGTGATAGCTGAGCACGATGCATTGCGGCGCGGGATCGGAGATATAAGTACCATCGATATTTACGGTGTAATTGAATGATGCGGTTTACTGTTTTGCGCACGATAGTGTTCCAAGGGGAAATGATTCCTGAAATCGTTCAAATACCACGGACTCGAGTTGGGCGAATGCTTCGGCAGTACCATTTGCAATTCAGCCCTGCGAGCGGAGCGGGGCCAAGAAGGTGATTTATGCCATGAAATCAGGCTTTTATCATTTTCACGTGCATTTTCTGATGGAGCCCCTTTCAGTCGTCCTTTTCCACGCAGGGAAGAAGGCGTTGCTGCTTCCAACACTCACTTCTTCGGATCTGACAGACGATGATGACGATAATGACCGACCGAAAGTGGCTGGCGCAGATATAAAGTAAACGGACCGATACGGTCGTAGGGCTCCGCCTCAATTACACGGTCATTTTTCGTAAAAAATAAAAAATAAAATACGGGAAGGGTTCAGATATGCTTTGCATACGGAATTGGTTTGGTTTGCGTTTCATACGAGTTTTTTTTTTTAAGTGACCCTTCCGGCTGCCACTGTCCGTTTTCCGTGGGGTGGATTCTGATTGATTGATATCGAGTTGAGTGAACCTGCAGAAGGCGTAATTTAAGTGATGTTTGCTAGGGGCCTGTTTTACTTCATGTGGTTCATGGTTGGTCAATGTGAGTCAAAAGACATGGACGAGTGATGCGTCATATGATTCCAAGTGATTTTTGAAATAATAGTGGAATTAAACATCAAACCGTCAATTTTTTTTATTGGCATTCGAAGCTTTCAAATGCTTGTTTATTTGTTCAAATCAACCTTAACATATTAACCTTTTAAAAGATGAAATTTCACAAGGAAAAATATTAAAACATTGCTTTTTCATACTAAGTTTAAAATTTTAGACCATTGAAAACAGCTGTTTTTTTTATAGTGAGTCCTTTTTCAATAAACATTAGAATGGTCCTTGCTTTCATATAAATGAAAAATCGAACAATTTTAATTGCTGAAATTGAGAACAACTTTCTTCAAAAAAGTTGTTTGATTTTATAGCTCAAAGTAAGTCAAGCCTTAAAATGTTTGCTGTAGTTTTACAAGTGACTGAGTCAGAGCATTTTTAGAAGTTAACTTAGTATAAAGATATCTGGTAGGGTGACCGAATTTATAGTTAAAAACAATTAAAAAAACATTTCTTGTATGCGTTTCAGTCAAAATACCATACATATAACAAAAGCCATTTCATCAACCAAGGCTTGAATAGAAAACATTTTTTTTAAACAACCTATTTTCAGTTTAACGGTATTTTGTTAATTCGTAAATGTATTTGGAAGAACATTCTGCTCAGAAATAATGTTTCATCTACCCAAACCAAAGAGTTCAACATCTGAGAAAGGCTCGTGTTTTAAACAACACAATCATAACTTTTGATTGACAACTGCACGAGATTAGTTAAACATGTAAAAAGATGCATTTAGTGGTAGTCTACAAACTGAATTTCTTGCTACAAAATGTCAATCAAAGAAGTAATAGAAAAATAATCCTAAAAATCCTGTTCTACTAAAAATTAACATAATTCACAGCCTATACTTGAAGACAAAACAAACCTTGAATTCTGAGTTACATTTTTTTCCAATAATGTTGCTCTGTATTTCTGCAAATACAAAATAAAAGAACTGGATTTGGATTGATTTGATTGGATTTGGATTAGATTGGATTTGATTGATTTGGATTGATTTGATTGATTTGATTGGATTTGGATTGGATTTGGATTGATTTGATTGATTTGGATTGGATTTGATTGGATTTGAATTGATTGATTGATTGGATTGATTTGGATTGATTTGGATTGGATTTGGATTGGATTTGGATTGATTTGATTGATCGGATTGATTTGATTGATTTGATTGGATTTGATTGGATTTGATTGATTTGATTGATTTGGATTGGATTTGGATTGATTTGGATTGATTTGATTGGATTTGATTGATTTGACTGGATTTGGATTGATTTGGATTGATTGGATCGATTTGATTGATCTGATTGATTTGATTGATTGGATTGGATTCGACTTGATTTGGATTGGATTTGATTTGACTGGATTTGGATCGACTTGACTGGATTTGACTGATTTGATCGATTGGATTGATTTGACTGGATTTGGATTGATCTGACTGGATTGGATTGGATTTGGATTTGGATTGACTTGGATTGGATTTGATTGGACTGGATTGGATTTGGATCGATTTGGATTGGATTTGATTGGATTTGGATTGATCGGATCGATTTGATTGGATTTGATCGGATTGGATCGGATTGGATTCGATTTGGATTGGATTTGATCGATTTGATTGGATTTGGATTGATTTGGATCTGACTGGATTGGATTGGATTTCTGGATTGATTGGATTGGATCTGGACTGGATCTGGATTGGACTTGGATTGGAACTGATTGATTTGGATTGATTTGATTGGATTTGGATTGGATTTGATTGATTTGGATTGGATTTGGATCGATTTGGATTGATTTGGATTGATTTGATTGATTTGATTGATTTGGATTGATTTGATTGATTCGATTGGATTTGGATTGGATTCGATTGGATTTGATTGATTTGGATTGGATTTGGATTGATTGGATTGGATTTGATTGAGGATTGGATTTGGATTGGATTTGGATTAGATTTGGATTGGATTTGTGTTTTTTACTAAATAACCGGAACACTTAGAAGTGTATATCAATAACAATCTGGTTTCGAACGAAAAACTAAACTTTAAAATAAAATGACGCCCGTTTGCATGTTAGGAAATTACCAATCTTTTGACATGATTAAGCAGCTGCTCTATTGGCAACACTGTATTGTGCAGCGTCAGAGGGGCACGCTGTTGCTCACATGGATTTCTGTAACAATGTAATGAATGGCTTTGATCGACTTGTTTTGATAGTTTCGACAAAGATTTTTCTTTAGGACGTAACTGACAAACGTAAAGGATGGTTTCTTCCGTAAATTTTTCGTATTGCAAAAATGCCTCATTTAAGAATCCGATTCTATCGAATAGAAGGTTTCTTGTTCTTCGAAATTACTGCGGTAGATTAATGAGGTAAGTTTCCAAGGTCTACAAATTCAAGGAAGAAGCAATTGTTTTCGTTTGATATTTAGGCCCTAATGCAAAATCTTTGTTGATTTCAGTTGCCAAATGTCCAAAATGGTCAAAATCATGTGAACTATGGTCCATCTATATGTGGTTGACACATATTGTGCTGTCATCGTCTGCTGGCTGAACTGAGATTGAGAGCATTCTAGTTGAGTGATAAACAGGAGTCTATCAACGTGAAGGAGTGGCACTGGGTCCCAACTAAACAAATCGCGACCGGCGAAGGATGTAATCTGCCATATAGATCTCAGTGCGTATAGCCGCTTCAGGGCTCGGTTGTTTTTGTAACAGGTGGCTCAACGCCGAATGGCCTGCCAGCACTTAATTGGGAATAACGGATTATGAACTTATTAAAGCACTAATCTACAACCGAAATAACAGACGGTTAACAGAATTTTACCAGTGGTAAAAGATGCATCCTGGTATAGCTTACTTATTCTGTTACACTCAAACTGCATTGTCCCAGATTTTTTTTTTAGAAATTTCATAATCTACATAACATTTTGGACGGTTTTCGCGCCAACTCGAACAAATGTTGGCAGCACCTTCTCAGATTACAACGAAACTTTCTGGGTATGTAGACCAAAACTAGATAAGCCACTTTGCATACTTTGTTTATTCATTTTTTTTCTAGACTGTCTTTTGAAAAGGGCTAAACTTTTTTAATCGATTTTTTTCAAATGTGTTTGATAAAAAAATGACTTCTCCTACAAAAAAGTGCGGTATTTGTGATTATCACAAAATAAGTCAAGTTTAACAATGTACACTGAAAAAATAATCCATGGGACATGAAACAAAAATTCGTAAGAAAAACTTTGTTTCCTTAAAAGTGCCCAACTTGTGATGCATAAACGGTTGATAGGAAACATAATTACCTATCTTGAGACAAAGTTTCGTCGAAATCAAAAAGTATTTTTTTTTTAAATCGACTTTGAATTTTTTTAAATAATCTTTTTCAGTGTAGGGCTCATTTTAGATTTTTTTCAATATTTTTTTCTTAAAACTCTACTTATTTTGTGATATTCACCTTTACAACACTTCGTTTTGTAAGAGTAGTCATGTTTTATTAAACACATTTGAAAAAATCGAAAAAATAGCCCTTTTCAAAAGACAGTCTAGAAAAAAAATGAAGAAACTAGGTAGGCAAAGTGGCTTATTTAGTCATGGTCCAAACACCCAGAAAGTTTCGTTATAATCTGCGAGGGTGCTGCCAACTCCGAATACGATTTGGGACGAAAACCGTCTTTAACGAATCAAATTTCCAATGACGAGGTTTTTTGACGGACTCAATTCAGGTGAAGTGAAGTTTAAGTAATTTTTTTTTGTAACTATGTAAACTTCCATCACGACCCTCACTGCTATTTCAAATCGGTACTAAACGGTGTTGTGCATCTTGTTTAAACTGAATTCAAAACAAAACCGAGGCCTGATTACGAATATTATATGAAATGATAAGAATTTATTAACGAACCTACTTCGTAAAAAAATTGAGCTTAAATGTAAATGATTGATGGTGGATTCGGTTCTTTTTGAAAATAAAGAGACTACTCGAAAGATAACTTAAAAAGATGCTATGGCGAACCCGTGTTCTAGATCATCCGAGATATCATTGGAGTCTGTATAACCATGTCATGTTTAACCAAAAACTTCTAAAAAGTATTTGAAAATGCTCTATGTTCCTGGAAGTTTCTAACCTTGATGAATTAAATCCAACAATTTATTGTACTAAACAGATGGCCAAGGGTACCAAAACACTCTGAAATCTTACGATTTGCATGGAAAACCAGAGATATGATGGAAGATTATAAATACGGTTCATATTCCTGAAATTTCAAAGATCTGATTTTTCAAATACTTGCTTTGGGTTAAACAGATGTTTCAGAATATTCCTGAAGTTTTGATCTAATTTGCGTGTGTGATTAGAATTTTTTTTGAAAGTTCCATGATTGAGTTTATATACATAGACTATCGAAGAGCCATAAAAATATTCAACATGTGGATTATTGTCTCCAGTTGTATTACTTTATGATCTACAATTACAAATGTAATCGTCTACTAATAATAAGGCTGTGCGAAGGGACATATACCCTATTTTAAGGTTAAATCGTTATTTCATGACATCCAACACTCCCCTGGAGTTATGATCTTAAGATGAATAAGCGTTATCAGATGTTTGTTAGTAATTTGTGGATTCAATTCATAGTTTGAGAGGTTTTAAGTGTTTTATTTGTCATCAAAGAACTCCCTAAATTGAAGTCATATAACACACAAGCGTAATCTGAGATGTATTGTGATTTTATGAATTCGGTTTATAATCTTAGAGGTTCAAAAATTTGACTTAATTAAAATATGAAGGTGAATTGACGTGCTTTATAATCCAAACTTAAGGTCTTAGAATCTACAAACAAATTCAGATGTGAGTAACACGTTTCGATAACTCCATTAATAGATATAATATTGTGACAAACCTTTGTCAGTTCAAAAGCAACTAACTGTCCAAAACCGCATTACAGGTATACCTCGATAGTACGTACATCATATTTCACACTTCAAATCTCAATTGCATCAAAACTACAAATTGATCTGAAATCTTACACAATCAAAAGAAAGAAGGGAAGGTTGTTCTTTCTTTTAATTATATCAGATTTCAAATACCGTCCGTAGTTTTTGTGCAATTGCGATTTGAAGTGAGTGAAATGATGTACGTACTATCGAGGTATACCTGTATTACTGTTCTTTTATATCAGAAATCGACTCTCAATTGTAGTTGAAAAAAAAAAAGTTTGTTTTCTCAATTATGTGAACCAGGTTTACGGTTTGTGAGTGGCCCCAATAGCATTCTTAATGATGCTTTTAAATCGGTTGATATCGAATTTCATGTGTTATTTATTTCTTCAAATTTCCCTTACGCAGTGAACAACGAACATACTTTGTGAGTGGTTCCAATGGCATCCTAGCTGTTGGTTTAAAACGGTTCGAATCGGCCCTCAAACGTTATGCTTTCCTTCATGCTTACTGAATGAAGTTTACCACCACCACAGTTTGTAAAAGGCCTCAACAGCATCTGCACTGTTGGTTTAAATCGAACAATTTCTTGCTGACTGTTGCAACACCGCAGAAGTCAACTGGCAACACTACATAACGATCGCTGTGAGTACCGCCGTTTTATTAAAAAAGAGAACTAGTGGGAGATAGAACTAAAAGTAAACAAATGATGGATGTAGTAGTAGTTGTAGGATAATTGGTAAACATTAAAACAATTCGCCATCGGTATAAAAATTGAAAAATTAAACACAATTTCACTGTGAAGGTTTATTTAATAGTTATCGGAAAATTACAGTCGGTTAGGAGAATTAAAATCGTTCCAAATCTGATTGCAAGTCCTGTTTGGTCAATTGTATCAGGTACGAAAAAGGATCTTCCAATATTGTCTATCTGGTTGGGCCTAGACTCGTAACAAAAAATATCGTTGAGAAAAACACCCGAAGGGTAGTTGTCCCAAACATGGACATTGCGTAAACAAGATAAATCCTTAGCAAAATCTATGTATAGTGAAAGGTGCTTGAAGAAAAGAAGTTAATTTTTGAGTACGTCTCCAATAAAATTTGTTGGGGGCATAAAAAATAGGATTCCTATTGGAAAACTGACATTTCGGGAGGAAAATTGAATACCTCGCGTCTTCAGTCACTATGAGTGCAGTCATGATTCGGTTATTCATTCGAAGAACTCCATCGTCGTCGAGCATTGGAGACATTCTGTTCAACGCAACTTGATTTATTTGTCTGCTTCGGTTCCACATCAGGGTGTTGTAGGTGAGTGTTGCTAATTCGTCCACGTACTCCTCCTTCCGCGTCTTTCGTCACATCAGAACTTCCACCTCCTTCGACTCTTCTTGTGTCAATGAAATCCTCGGATAGCTCTGACAGCATACCTAGTTGCACAGTGAGGCTTCGACTATCTGGAGAACCGTTCCCCGTTTATTACATGGTGTGGTGATTAGGAAAGGCTGTGCAGAGACCCACCTCCATGGTAAACTGCTCTGTTGTCTCTGTATGCCAAGTTTTACAGGGGAACCTTGAGAGGAGCAACATGAGAGAACTGAGCTTGCCAATCGTTTAAAAGAGGTGTTATCTTGCGTTATGGGAGATTCTTACTATCCATCAAGCATGAGAGAGAAATCTGTCAAAGGGCTCATATCTAAACGAAAAGGTGATGGAACAGATTACCGGATACCACAAGAAAGTATACGCCCACCGGATAACTGCAGAGCAGCTGGAATCTTCGAAACATAGTCGCGTGTGGTACCTGCCATTTGAAATAGTGAGCAATCTACGGAAACCTGGAAAAGTAGAGTTGATATGGGATGCAGCAGATCGAGTCAATTTTGAAACTTCCGGATATACTGACTACTTGATCTACCATAAAGCCTGTTTACGTTAAGTTTTGGACACCAAAATAATAATAAAAGAAAATTACACATAATTCAACAAA
Source organism: Aedes japonicus (assembly GCA_034211315.2). NCBI lineage: Eukaryota > Metazoa > Arthropoda > Insecta > Diptera > Culicidae > Aedes > Aedes japonicus. Next base: position 13,859 of record JASCZW010004497.1, read on the forward strand.
ACAGATTGTTTATTCCACATAAATAGATGTTAATCCATCTTTCTGTATCGCAATTATCAAACTTTCTGTGTTACACCCACTATCAGGTTACGTACGGTATCCTCAGATTCGCCCATCGTAATGATTCTCCATCTACTCTTGAAATCATCGGTACCATTTGCTTTCTTCTCAGTTTTGAAGAGTGTCCGGTTTACTAGAGCCCAGTACTTTTTTATTGGGCAAAGTTCTGGACAGTTTGGTGGATTGGCTGTTTTTGGCACGTACTTCACCTCTTGTACCTTATACCACTCCAGGACGGATTTCGCAAAGTGACAAGAGGCCAAATCATGCCAAAACAGCGCTGAAGAGCCGTGACTTCTTATAAACGGTAGCAATCGCTTTTGCAGACATTCTTTCTCGTACACATCCATATTGAAAGTGCCGGTAGAGACAAAACTTTAAGATATTCGAGCACAACTATATATGGTCTGCCAAATCAAATACTTCTTCGGGAATTTGGACACCTTCTTTGTCCGGAAATGCTCGGCAATGGCGTTCCTTTGCATTGCGGTATAAAAAGCCAAACCCGGGAGCGGTTTGAAGTCTTCAAGTATGTTTCATCGTTCATTTTGATACAAGAAAATGTTTGCAAATAATTGATGTAAAGCTCCTTAGCACGACTTTTTGCAGTGAAATTTCGCTTGTTATTACGTTATTTCAATTTATTCGTATGATTTTTAAGATTGGGATTTTTCTCAATAATGGCTACTACCTTCTCGTCCATTTGTCAGGAGCATACTTTTCAATTTGTTCTACCTCCACCTTATGAGCCATAATCAAGCGCTGATCAAATTATTTGTAAACACAAAACACGGTACTTTTCGGAAGTTTTAGTTTCTTGGCAATATCGGATTCTGCTGCCGTTCATACAAAATGCGTTTGTGCACTTTCACTTGATTCAACGCCAATCTACTGAATGTAAAGAGAATGTAAACACGTTGTACCACGAAATATAGTGGAGAGTTTCAGCTGTCATATAAGTTAAACGTTTTAGCGATCCATAAAATAACTCAAAATCTTAACGGAGAGAAAAGTGTCCGAAATTTATCGTGGACAGGCTTTATTGATGCGCTTCCGATGGAAGAAAATGGCTTTCAATTAAAATCTAAAGGAATTGTTCCACTAGTACTTGATTTGGAAGAGAGATAGGCAGGTTCAGGGACTCGTTTTTCGAGAGGGATCGGAACAGCTGCCACAAATTGTCCCGATGGATGAAGCATCATTCGGAGCAAAGTTTGTTGCACAGTACCTGAAGAACAAGAACGCAGAGCTGTATGCCGAGTATAGTATCAGCAAGACGTTGACAATACTAGTGGCCGTAAATTATCTTTGGCCGCTACCATCAGTTCATCGGCTTCAGAGTGAGAGAGATATTGTCCCCAACTACCGTGGATGAATGGCGCAAAGTCTCAACCAAGGTTAATGAAACACACCAAGCGACGATATGGGGAGACGATCCTACCTTCGACCCAGAAGCCTGATAGTACACCGAACCCTTCACCTTTCTAGGACACCTTCTTCAGGAAAACAGTTGAAAAAGATAATGAGAATTCAAAAATCATGTTTGCTATCTCAATGTGGTAAAACATCATCAAACTTTGTGAATTTCCCCAAACTTTGTGAATCTCCCAAGTAATATTGCCAAAACCATCCAGCTTGACTAAGTTTTATTACAGTTTTATGAATGCCACTTGAAATCAATATGGTTTTAATATGGTACCAAAAGGTGCCAATAGGTTTCCTATTGTAGTTAAGTTTATGAGAACCTACACAGCTTGTTTACAACAATCTTAAAACCTTGTTTTCTCAAATTCCTTTTAGTCCTATCAAAGGTTTTAATACGACTTTATGAACTCTGTAAATGCTGTTTTAAAATGTCGTATTAGGACTCATTCATATAATCAGTTTTAGAACCATTTTGCCTCCAGTAAATGCATTAAACAGCAAATTGGCATTGAAGGAAGACTCCAAATGACCAAATAGTGTTTTAGTAGTCATTGCGAAGATAAATTGGCTTTTTTAATGGCAAAATTGTGATTTTTTCTAATCACCATATTGAAATATAAGAAATAATTGAAATGTGGAAAAATAAATGCAACAAACTATGGATTGAATACTAAAGATCTTTATTAATAACTGTGGAAGTGCATTTAGAACACTAACTTGAGAGCAGCCAATAAGCTTTGAAACGTTAGGAATTTCAAAAAATTGTCGATCTCAATTTCAAAATTTATCGGATTCATGTATGATGCCTAATGTTTTTGCGTTTCATCGCACCTTCAACCATATCCAACTTAAGGCTTCACAGCGCACCAAAATTCAAACTCTGAAGATGAAATTAGAAACGTGCACTATCAACCGGTCGTGGGACGAAAACTGCAAGCCAAAGTAGTGCACCTTCCATCTTCTTCTACTAGTTCAAAATGAGCGAAAGACTAATAGTCTCCCTCCCGGTAATAGTTACAGCCAGTTGATAATATAAATATATCCATGAACTTGCACGTTCAACGCTTCATGCAGCCATGCCAATGTGCATCGTCGTCCGTTTTTCCTTTAATGCAAACCGACTTCAACAAAGGTTGAGAAGCAGCAGCAGCAGCATCCATGCAAATTCTCGCAGACAGGAACCAAGGATCGTCTCGAGCCCGGAACGCTTGGACGGAACGGGCGGCAACCGAATGTTATTAATTACACACAATGTACGAGCCGGGTTCCGGAGAGCGGGAGTAATGAATAGATATATTCCTTGCAAAGAACTGAAATCCTGAAGGGAGGGAGCGCGCGGGGAGGAACCATGTCTTGGTCTAACGAATCTCGGGCTCTATATTTACAACATGATTGCATGCAAAATGGTTCGGTAGAGGAAGTGAAAGAGAGGGTGATATGGACGCAAGAGTTCACTTAGTTGCTAATGGGATTTAATTTAACATGAAGGCAAGTTATTTCATTTGCTGGTGCTGCAACTTCAGTTTCGTACGACAAAGTGCATATTTTGGTTTCGTGACCGTGACGGAGAGCTGTGTGCTGCTGCAGCGGAAAATTGTAACTGGAATAAGATTGGACCGAGAGCAGGCAAGAATATTCATCTACCTTTCCGGGATGATGAGAAAACGGTTTTACGGTCCATGCTTACGGTCGACAAATTATTAATGCCACAATACTCGCTTGGATTATTTTGAAATTTAATTTAAAACTAGTCTCGATTAAATTTGTCTTCATAAAATTCCGCCATCGTTTCGATCCAAAATTCCATCCAAAAGTCACGAACCCCTCCTTGAGACGGAAGTCGTCTCCGCTAATCAACTCAAACAAAAGTCACACCCCACAGCCGACAGGAATGCTGCCAAAAACGGAACGCCCACCCCCGGAGAAACATAATCTCTTCGCTTCCGGCCTGACAGCTGCTGCTGCACAATTGCAATAAATATTTATCGCCATCGGTTCCGTGATCTCCCCCCCGCCGATCGAGTGGAAGAAAACAATAAACCAATCAAGAGTTGATTTCCGAAAACGTTCCCAACTCCGTCGTCCTTTCCGGAAGGCAGCAAAGGGGAATTCGGGGATCACGTTCCTTTTCTTCTTTTTTTTCGGCCGCGCGATGACAACTGCAATCGCTCCGCAGTCTTCTCCGTGCTTTTGTTGTCAATTGATTATCGCTGACTTCCTGATTTGGTTTTATTGCAGATATTAGGTACGCTTTCGAAGGATCCAAACGACGCGACGTGACATTTCTGGATTTCAGTCCCACCAATATCAGAAGCAAGTTGGTGTTGACAGAATGTGGTACTGAATTTTTATTTGTATTTATTCGAGTGCACCCTCCGAATGGGAAACTTCGTTTACTGCACTCTACCACTATGGGGGGTGGTTTGTATTCTGCCGGGCAAACAACCCCGGAAGGGGACTTCTCCAATGGGGTGGCTGAGAAAAGTGTCTAAGAAATTGGGAAAAGGATCATAAATCAAGCCTAGTGTTCTTTGTTTCTCCGGGACTCCGTTCGAATGGCACGATTGCACGTACGGAATGAGGCTGAAATTGTGGCCAATCTATGTGAGGGAGGGCAGTGGTGTGTATGGGGATGGGCATGGGGATGATGTTTGATTGCTTGTTAGAGGTTTCAGACTGAGCATTGAAATAATAAAAAAGGCAGACGAAGATTGAGCAAGTTATCTCTATGTTCCCAAAAGTATAAATTGATAGGATTGATGCAAATTTTAAAAAATTCCGGTCTCCTATATCTAAACGAATCTTAATTAGGGTCCTCATAGGACTTCCAAGAACTCCTAACTCCTATATGTACTGTTCCAATTCGTCCTGATTATACAGCCTGATGGATGAGTCCTGCTTGGTTGGTTCGCCCCAATTTCACCAAAGCACTTCCAAAATCCGGATGAATTATTTGCTGCATCAGTAGGTACTGGTTCTGGATCATCTGGCATTTGCGTCTCGTGGCTATCAAGAATTTTAGCAACAATTTGACCGATAACCATATGGTGATTGTTCTTAGGAATAAAATTAAGCTTGAACCTCGGGTCCAATACTGTCGCAAAAATGAAAACATTTTCATCAGCGATATGTTTGAATTGGGTATTTATGCTATTCAATAAGATTTGTTTCGTAAGCTCTACTACTTTGTGGTCTTTGTATGGTTTATCCAAACATAGCCTAAGTGCAACGTACGGTAGGACCTTGGAAATACAAGAATCTTCCGAACATATATTTTTGTGATTTCTTCGAACGGTCTGAAAAGCTCAAGAAGATGACTGGTAATATTCCACTCATATTTTTTCAAATGATTGACCGTGGGTACGTCTCCTGCATAAAACGTTATGGCTTGACTTTGGTCAATCATACGTTGAAACATGTAAAACGTGGAATTCCAACGAGTACGAACGTCCTGCAGAAGCATTTGTTTAGGCAAATCATATTTTCCTTGAATCTCAGCCAACTTGTTGCCGCCATAGTTGAGTGATTGTAATGCTTAACAATTTCTTGATTTTGAAATAACATCTTTGACCACTCTTTGACACTCCAGAGCGTCGAGAATCATAAGCCGAAGACTGTTGATGAAACATCCAACGTTTGGCTGTCCGGCGTCGTTTAGTCCCTTCATCATGTTTGCAGCATTGTCCCGTAAGATCGTGTGTACTCTGGAGAGCGGTATTATCCAGTTAGCAAACATATCATGGAATTTCAGTCCGATTCCTTCTCCTGTGTGAGATCCGGGAAACTCGCTTGTATTCAAGATAGCGTGTTTCATGGTACTGCATTTTTCGTCAAACCAATGACCGGTCAAACTTATCACCGCTTTATTGTTCGGGGAAGACCTAATGTCCGTCGTGAAAGACATGTATCCATCGTTCAGAGGTAATGTATTTTTAATAGACGTTTTGCATTTCAATCAATGTTATTGCACTACAACGCAATTAATGCTACCTTGTATTTTGGTTGTATCTTCGACATTAGGTGTCGGAATCCCTCGTTGTCAACAATTAATAGAGGTTGAAGATCCAAAAAAAATAATTTCCGGGACAAGTTTTGTGACCTCTTTTGCTTTCGCAGAGACTTCATCCCAGCTAAGACTCACGGCAAAACTTTCCAAAATTGAAGGTTGAGAAGCATCCTGCGTTGCTTTGGAAACTTTTCGTTTGTTTTCCTTTTCACGGTAGCTCTGGTATATTCGGTCATGTTGTTTAAGATGATTGACCATACATGTATTGGTGGCAGTTTTCCCAATTCCGCCTCGTGAAAGTGTAGCGTCACATTCTCAACATTTTGCTCTTCGTCCATTTTCAATTTCGACAACATACTCCCAAATCACTGACCGTTTTTCTGCCATTTCAAAACAACGATTAGCTACGTAGGGGAAAACAGTACAAAATGCAAGGTGGGGTATTATGACCCACACAATAAATATGCTCAAATCTTAAAAACTACAGCTTTAATGGAATGATACTTTATAATTGTTTCCTTCAAACAGCATAACTCATAAATGTGTAGTACAATAAGGCAATAAATACACTAAAGTATGATCAAAATTGATTAAATTGACATGACTGTACCTCACATGTAAAGAATAGTGTTACTAAAATAAGCTTTTACCTTTCGTAAATATCGATGGTTTCAAATAAACTCACTTAACATGTACCGCACACAACAGAACTTCAAGATAGTAGCAAAACTTCATTATAATTATACGTATTTTCAGAGTATTTTGACAAAACTATGCCAAACTAAAACTGGGGCATATCTCACCTTGGCGTTATATACGACTACGTGCTTAGAAAAAATACCCAGTGGAGCGGTTAAGTGTGGGAAGCCAACGCTGGGTATAGTCATGTTAACCTAAAGGGCGATACGGTCAAAATTTGGTCAATATCAACTTGACGTATTTCTTTCAATTTTGCATTTAAAAAACCTGAACACCCCTCATTTTGAAGGTGTGTGTGTGTGTAGAATGTTGCTCCTATTTTGATTTTGGAATTCACTCTTCAGTTGTCAAAATGCCGTCCAAGCAAGAAGAGCAGCGTATCAAAATTTTGCTCGCGCATCGCGAAAATCCGAGCTACTCGCACGCAAAGTTGGCAAAATCGCTAAAAGTTGCCAAATCAACCGTTACAAATGTAATTAAAGTGTTTGGGGAACGTTTGTCGACAGCCAGGAAGTCTGGATCGAGGGGAAATCGAAAACCGGAAGCCGCTGAGACGACAAAGAGAGTTGCCGGTAGTTTCAAGCGAAACCCTAACCTATCTCTCCGAGATGCCGCAAATAAGCTGGTTGTATCGTCTACAACCGTGCATCGAGCCAAAAAACGAGACGGACTATCGACTTACAAGAAGGTAGTGACTCCAAATCGCGATGATAAACAAAATACGACGGCCAAAGCGCGATCCCGGAGGCTGTACACGACGATGCTGACGAAGTTTGACTGCGTGGTAATGGACGACGAAACCTACGTCAAAGCCGACTACAAGCAGCTTCCGGGACAAGAGTTTTATACGGCAAGAGGAAGGGGAAAGGTAGCAGATATTTTCAAACACACGAAGCTGTCAAAGTTTGCAAAGAAATATCTGGTTTGGCAAGCCATCTGTACCTGTGGCTTGAAAAGCAGCATTTTCATAGCTTCCGGGACTGTCAACCAAGAAATTTACGTGAAAGAGTGTTTGAATAAACGTCTGCTGCCTTTCCTGAAGAAACACGGTTGTTCCGTACTGTTTTGGCCGGATTTGGCATCTTGCCATTACGGTAAAAAGGCCATGGAGTGGTACGCCGCCAACAACGTGCAGGTGGTTCCCAAGGACAAGAACCCTCCCAACACGCCAGAGCTCCGCCCAATTGAGAGATACTGGGCTATTGTCAAGCGGAACCTAAAGAAGACCAAAAAAACTGCTAAGGACGAGCAGCAGTTCAAGGCAAACTGGCTTTCTGCGGCGAAGAAGGTGGACAAGGTGGCTGTACAAAATCTGATGGCAGGGGTCAAGCGTAAGGCCCGGCAATTCGGATTTGGAAAAGCGGAAGCCTAACTGAATATTTTTCCTGAATTTTATACTAATTGAACTTGAAAAAGAAATTTAATTTGATTTTTTAAATAAACGATTTCACCGATTTACACGCGTTTTCCCTTGACCAAATTTTGACCGTATCACCCTTTACCATTACCTTACCTACCAAAAGTAAGAAATTTAAAGCCAATGGTAGGTATGCATAATTATACCCAACGTTGGCTTCCCCCACTTTACTGCTCCGTTGGATACTTTTTTCTAAGCGTGTATATAATGAGGAATTGGCAACATATTGCAACGTTTGCTATCTTCATTCTAAACCCTTTCGCTGCTTGACTACCAAATAGAGTTAAAAGGATGTGGCTATATGTTGCAACCTTCTCACTTTACCACTCTAATGAGGAACTTTTTATGGCCGTATTTTTACTTTTTACGAGTGGTGCATGTCCCAATATTTGGTCCGTCATACCTAGTGTTGTGGTGCGTCTTACCCCGAATTGCATATTGACGTTAACAGGCGTTTTACCCCAGTGTCGTCTTGGGATAAAAATGGAAAAATTAAAAACAAAAATTAAAAAAAAATAAATCATATTTGATCTACAAAGAAAACATAATAATGCATCATATTCAATTACTTCTTACTAAATTTCAGCTTCCGTTCCCTAGTTATTCACGATGTAGCTTGAACAGTGCATTTTGCATCATTCTCCCCTACGCTTCACAAAAGAATGACAAGGCCTAGGATGAGCCGCTGTTACGCACTTCTTTTGTCAGACTCACACTGTGATAAGAAAAAAAAAAGTTTTGCGCGCCTTATATGACAGTTGGCATACACTGAACAAACAAAGTATCTGAAATTTAGTTCAATTCCCATGTATAAATCCGTGCGGATAGTTTGTTCAATTCGATGCTTTATTTGTTATATTTGGCCGAATATACTCTCGAAAGTTCGGCACGCCGAATAATGAGAAACCGAGTTTTCGGTATTCGGTTGAAGGCCAAATAGTAATATTCGGTGCATCTCTAGCCATTCGTACATATAATCTTCGGATTCTTGGCTTCAAAAATAGGGGTCTATTGTAAAAGTCAAGTCGCCCAGCACTTGTCACAGTCGAGTCGAGCAAAATTGAACATTACAGAAGCCAAAGTCGGCAACCGAACTCGACTGTCAACTGCAATGTTGATTTCCAAATGTCAGTAAAATATTACCAAAATCCAAGTTGTCATGTTTGACATTCGACTGATAAGTGTTTACAATTTTAACGTTGTTTCGTCAGTAATCTCATTGGAAATCTGTTTCAAAGTTGCGAGTTGAAATTTTTTCGGAGAAAGTTGTTTATTAAAATGTGGACATTTATCGATCTCTTTTCATTGATTTTATCTCGAACTTTTCTGACCTTCTGATGAAATCTCCGATCTTTTCCCAGATCTTCTGGTATCTTTCTCGGGGATTTTTTTTCTTAATTGCGGATTATTGTTTTGGATTTTTGGAGAATTTTCTGAACTTTGGAAGAATTCTCGATAACTTTTTTTGATATTTTACCAAACTACTTTCGTTCACTTCTCTGAACTTCTGAAAAAAAGTTTTGTTTTCTAATTTTTTTAGTCAGTTCGTTTATTTGTTATGTTAAGGCGTGTGTAACACTTTACGGGGCCGATATTCAATATTGTTGTTCACAAAATTTTATTTTTCGACATAAGTAAAAGTAGGATGCCAACTACTAATAGCTAGATCAAGGTTCATGGGTCATTATCATTTGGAAAGGGGTGGGTGGTAATTTATTTAAGCCATTATTTGCTGCTTTTGGTAGTGACATCTACCAAATCCTCGATCCCTGTAGCCCCTTTCAAGAACTAAGCCACAGCTGGGTGAGCCACAGCTTGCTGGGCAGGTACAAGTAGCACGGAAACAAAAGGATAATAGAACTGGGGCACAATGGCAGGGACATTACTAGAGTGGACGAAAAGGGGGTGATGACATTACACTCTTAGACCAGACAAACAAAGGAATTCGTAAATCGCTTGCATATATGGAAGATCACGCATTCTTAAAACATCTCTTACCTCGCGGAAGGGTTGCCCACCTAGGGCTACTAGGGTATCCAATAGCTTTTGAGGCATCAGTATCCTGTTTTTCAACTTGAATGCTAAACTTCTGTAAATTTATTTAACCGGCGAACCGACATGCAACAGAAGGTCATTGAATCGATCAACTCGATTAGCAATCAAACCTGACAAACGAGGTGAGATGGAAATCGACGAATTCCTATTTTTAATATGAGTTAGTTCGATGCGAACGGCTGAGGAGGTGGTGGTGTTTACTATATTTTAATATGGCGTCGTGGGCTATGACTTTTACTACGTTCATATGAATGAAGATTATAAAGGATGCTTCTTCAGTTCTTCAATGATTAACTATCTCTTAAATTTCAGGGAAGTGTTCAACCTGATTCCCTGTGAAACTTTCAGATGAAATTCTGGAAATTTTCCTCTTGATTTTTTGACAAGTTTCGTCATAAACTTCTGAGCACTCACTCCTGAGTTTCTTGAAAATTAACTCCTTAATTGCGGAAAAGTTTCTTGCAGATTTTCTGAGAAGTCTGAGAATGAAAATTTATTTTTATAAGTTCTATCCTGGAGTTCTTTTCTGGACTAAATTATCTAGGTTAGTTTCATCCTAAATTTCAAAGAAGCTTATCCCTGAACTTTTGGGAGGTATGACCTTGAACTTCACATATGATTTTTCTTGAATTTCTTAGATATTTTCGCTTGAATCACATTGAAGTGTCCCCTATACTTACGAAAAGTACCTTCCTGACCTTCAGAGAAGTTTTTTTTCTTGAGGATATTATTTTTCTGATCTTCTGGAAATTCTCCTTCAGTACTTTGAAGAATCCCTCCAGAACAAGGTGCGGCCCTTTTAGTATTGGAACAAACATTTTTGATTCCTAGTGGTCGGATTTGTAAACTTTGACATCTCATGTGTTCTCTATAACAATAACTACAACAGAGGTTTTTTTTCACGGTGCAGTTCGAACGTGTTTCAGAGAAACACAAAACGGAAGAAGAAAGAAGAAAAATAATTATGTGCAATAATTTGGAAAATCGTTCGTGGTCTGGGCCAACACTTGCTAATGTGTTGGATTTTCCCCGAAATACCGTGTGGCGTATTTTGAAAAAGTACAGAGAAACTTTGTCGACGTATCGCAAGCCTCAAAGCAGGCAGCGGGCAAGTACTGTCATCTTTCAACTGCAGAACAAAGTCATCAAGAAAATTAAGGCAAACCCCAAAACCTCAGACCGCAATGTGGCCAAAGAGTTTCGCGCCACACGCAGTACCGTGCAACGGATTCGTCTCCGGTAAGGCTTCAAGTCATACCGTGCCTGTAGACAACCAGATAGGGATCAAAAGTAGAACAATGTGGCCAGAATTCATGCCAGAATACTGTATGATCAGGTGCTGACAAAATTCAATGGCTGTCTCCTCATTGATGATGAAACCTATGTTAAGGCCGATTTCAAATAGCTACCGGGACAAAAATGTAACTTGGCTACGGCTCCGGGAGATGTTCCTGCCAAATTTAAGTTTGTGTTTCCAGATAAATTTGCACGTAAATACATGATTTGGCAAGGCGCGATACATGATTTAGCTGCGGTGCGAAGACCAAGGTTACCATCACTGATAAGACATTTAATTCAGAGCTGTACAGAACGGAATGCCTACAAAAATGAATATTGCAATTCATCAGATCCCACAATGAACCTGTCATGTTTTGGCCAGATCTTTCAAGCTGTCATTACAGTTAAACAGTGCTACAGTGGTATGAAACCAACGAGATTCAGTTTATACCGAAAAAACTCAACCTACCAAACCGTCCATAGCTCAGACCGATAGAGAGATGTTGGGCTATTATGGAGAGGAAGCTGAAGGTGAATAGCAGAGTCGTCAAAAACATCAATGAATTAAGAGCCAAGTGGAATAAGATTGCCAAAACGATGGATGAGAACAATGTGCGCCGGTTGAGTTCTTCAAAATCGAGATGATTTTTTTTTTGTATTTTCCCTCTAAAGTTCATATAAAGTCGAACATTTAAGTTAAAACATGATACTATTTTGTTTAAGTATATCCCAAATATGCACAACTGTTTATGTTCCAATTCTAATTGGTCCACACCTTATTCCATTCTGAATCTCTAGTGAATTTCCTAAAATTTCAAGGGAGTTCCCATAATCTTCAATAAGCTTAAAAGAGGTCTTGATAGCTTTATCAAAATACTAAAATTTTCTACTTGACAAGCTAAAAAAGTTTATGAATATTTCTCATGGATCCTTCTCATAAGTTCCAGACCGAGATACTTGCGAATATTGTGCTGAACTTACTAGATTTTCGTAGAACTTCCTTAAAATCCTAAGGGAATCTACCGGATAGTTAATACAACTTTCGACATGCTCAGATATGTTTTCATTGTTTGAAAAAAAAAACATACAAAGAAATTATAACTTGTCTTTCACAAGTCCTAATAACGTGTATGAAATTCGTAGTTCATGTATTCGATAATTATGTTATGTAGTAAATCAAGTTTATAATCCTTAGTTTGGATGATCTTAATGGTTATGAACGGCAAAAAATGCTGTCTTTCTTCGGTCGGTCAGCAACTAACTCGTCCTAGTTAATTGAATTCAAGTAATAATCCGAAGCAACTCTGAAATGCTTTCCTCTTTTTCGTTATCTTTCGCACAATTTCCGTAGAATAAAAATTATATGCACTTGAAGTAGACGACAACTGTTATTTCTTTTTTTTTGTAGGTATCAAAGTGGTAGCAGGCTCTTACTTTTAATCTGCACTAGACCCTTTTATTGGTAAAATTCGCTTCTATGAGTCACTGTTTTTATCGTGATGATTCAAATAGTTTTTATAAAATTGATTGCTCTCATGTATTGTGTACGTTATTGTCAATATTGAGTTTTTGTCGGTGCACTGTGTATTTCTGTATCTTGGCTTATTCATAACAATGTGTACGTGATTATGGTCTGGTGTTGTGTTTGAAAGATACTGTATTTCTTTTTGATTCCTGGATTAAATTGTATTTATTTATAACCATGTCTCAGGTATTCGACATCCCCTTGCAATCCTATAAAGTGAGAAGCTTACCTGTATGATGCGCAGCCATAAACTTACTACCTCAACCGCGTGCGACGCTGGCTTAACAGCTGCTTGAATTCCACAACCGCTCGCGTCCATGCAACCATCATTGCAAAACCGCATGCCAAGGTTTGTATGAAAACGTGAAGAAAATGTTACTTGGGGGTCAGACGGACCCTCCAACAATGCTCTCGATCCCTGGTCTAAGCCACGAGGACCATTGAGAGTGGGCTCTCAAGGCCTCTTTCGGTTTTCTACCGGTGAGCTCAAGCTTAAGGCTTCTATTCTCCGGGTAAAAGAAACAAAGCAAGGGAATCAGTTAATCGATAATTCAGCCATCTAATAAAAAGCTATACAACACAAACTACTCTTAAACACATTTTTATTCTTTAACTTACAAGGATTGTGGGTGGGTGTAAGGGTCACGGTGGGCCGACTGGCTGCTGATGCTGCTACTAAAGAGCTACGGATACTGTCCGAGAATCTAGGGCTGGTCATGTGAACGGCTCACCTCCCGATTGGCTGCTTACGATGATTTGCAGTCCTGGCACAATGGCGGCAGAACTGTTGATCTAACCTCGTTGACCAGGGTACACGTGGGACGGGGGTTTATATTCCGGAATGGTGCTTCGACGGTGTTTCGACGTGTTCGGCGGGAAGGCGTTGGTACAGTTCATGCACGGGAATCACAATTCTCCTTCGGGTGATTATTACTGATACCAACTGTACAGGTGTATTTGACGCCTGATCGATGACAATTAGAGAATAAACAACAATGAAAGTATTGTCAAGCAAATGAAAACTGCACTTTAGTCGTTTCCCTAAATTATTGACATCAGGTATTTGTAGTTTGTTACTAGCTTCGTCTAAGAGTGAATGGCGGCTAAACTCTCCATTATCACACCTCTTTCAGTGCCTTCAAATAAATGTACTACGACGTGGCAATGTAAAGAAAGTAGATTGTGATACTATCACTACTGATCATGTTCTTGGTTTCCCATGGGGCCTTTTGCATGAGATTAGCCCTCTCACCTATGACAAGGTGGTAACCATGATCTTCAAGAGGGAATAAGACGACAACTGTTATTAATACCGAATTTGATAACGTAATATTACTTGTTCTGAGTCCAAAAAATAGCAAAAACTTTGACAGCTAACACAAACTTAACCGTTCGTGGTCAGCGCTTGCTTCGATCTCCTGGCTGCATTTGAGTAAGGTTCGATAATAAATTCTCGAGTACTTTTTCAAAAGGGCGTAAGTCACAAAATGTAAACAAACGTGTTGTTCATGGCATGTTTTTAAAAATTCATGTATATATGCACATATTTGTTGAACTTTCTGATGGATTATATCTGAAAGTTTTAACTAACTTTTTACAAAACGGTGTAAAATCACTTTTGCACTGTTTGGGGATAATGTACATACGCCGCTTTTGTTGAAAAGTAACTTGCGCATCTTTGTTATATCATTTGAATGCCCCTTAACGACGCGTTAGCAAAAGACGTTATACCTCAAGGTTAAACATATAGATTTTTTCTAGTAAAAATTGATTTGCTTAGCAAAGATATTTTTACAACGTTTTGTTGCAGAAAAAAATTATACGTCATGTTAATAAGTACGACGTATCTGTGTGAAATATGACAACTTGATGTATCATTTCGACGTATCAACATTTTCATTCGCAAGATGACGTATCATTTTGACGCAAGTAACATGCCATCTATCATACTGACTTATCAAAATGACGTATTATCGTTTTTTATTGCAGACCGTTTTAAGAAACATTTTTCTACATGACACTTGAATTTTCTCTCCAAGTGTAATTTTTAAGCACAGTGATGTTATATCTTTTACCAAAGTGTCATTAAGTGAAATTGAATTGGGATAAACATATCCGGGTTTCAAATAGGAATATAAATAAACTCAAAAAAATTCAATGCTGATTTTCTCATTTTCGTCCATTTGAAAAAGTACTCGAGAATGAGTTAATTATCAAAACCAGTTTTTTTTTTTTTCAATATTGAGGTTTTATTTATTTAATTAAACATTTCACAGCACCCTAATTAGAATCCTCACTACACCCATGCCGTCGGAAGACAAAACGAATCCCCAAGCTCCCTAGGAAATCTTCAGATGTGTGCTGGGAAAGTTGCTGACGAGAGCAGTACGGAATGGATTATTACGTGTCAGCGTGTGGTTTCGGTAGTTCTTCGCTCGTCGGAATTGGGGGCGGAAACAATCCCTCCCATCCCCCAAGAAAACCACCGGAAAATGAAGCATGAAACCCCAAACCACCATCAGCAGAGGAGAAGCAACATTGTTGTGGTTTTGTTTTGAAACTCGAACGAACGGAATGTTGCGCAGAGTGCAGAAAGCGTCTTTGTTCTCCCTCAACAAGACAAGCTTTATCGATTCGCAAACTTATTTCCACCTGGATGTTCTCAAGTTCTGCGACGACGATCATGATGCATTCCGATCCGTTTCCCTTTGCACTTCATCCGGACCACTAATCCACCTTGTGCTTGGGTGATAAAATACTTTCCACAATCCCCCCCTCCCCCCAAACCGCCATCGCCCACGGTTCCTGCCATCATCGCTCAAGTCAATGTCGGTCGTAAATCTTGGCCCAGGCAAAATTGTCTCTTCCATTGTCACGATAAATTAAGCTAAATTGTCTTAAATACCAGTCGAGTCGAGCCGAGACTCCGGAGCACCGGAGCATGTTTTCTTCCCATTGCATATCGTTTACCTACCCATCCCCCCCCCCACATCCGCGTAATCCTCGTTACCGACTGTGCCGACAGCCGCGCGCGACAGAGGAAAGCTCTGCAGCAACGAAGAAACGCGTGTGCGGCGACGGCTGGCAGTCGGGACCAATGCAGATTAAGGTTGTTACCATTTCCATGATAATCATACCGTGAGCAATGTCTCGGCAGCGAAGAATTCCTTTCTTCGTCTCGTCGGTGAAGGGGGGGAAGGGGTTGTGAGTATTTACAGTCAAGCGCCACTTGCACAGATGCTAGGTAAGTGCTTTAATTTGTATTTATTTCGCTCCTGCTGGGTCTCAAGAGCATCGTGTCCTGCAACTAGATTGCATGGTTGTTCGAGGAGACAACATTCAAGCACGCACTTGATTGGACCGTATATTGAAGGCTTGTCGTGCGATAGTCAAGCGTGAGCATTTTGGTAGTTTGAATGTTAACGGAAGAATGTCAAACTAACAATCAATTGCAAAATCATGAATCATGACCACCCATCATCAGTCGTCGACCTTAGCCTAGAAGGAATTGTGAAGCATCGTTTATCGGCCTGATAATTGTTCTTCAACATCCAAGGAATGATGTAACACTTAATCATTCCACATGTTTAAATCGAGCATTCTCTTCAATTTGAAACATCTTCCTAAGTGTGTTCGATGCAGCCCAGCACTAACTGCCCTTGCTTGGGTGATGCAGCATCACCCTTCGACAATTAGAGCATCGCCACGAAACATGCTAATCAGTTGAACAATCACACCACATACCTGATGATAGTCCTCGGCATTCGACACAATGTGACATCGCAAATTCCTCAGAAATCCACCCAAGAGGCCATTTCTTCCACGCACAGTCAGGATAAATCCCACCGCCTCGTAGAAAACCATCAACAGTCCAACTTTCCGGGCAGTTAAGAGATCGCACCTTCCTGCGATGACTCATCACGGATCAACGGCAACAGAAGCCTCGATTGCTTCATATCCGAGTTGCAGTTCCAACCGGACTGTTGCTGCTGCTGCAATCCTCACTCGACGATGCGACACGAGCCAAGGCCTGACGGTTATGACTGCTGCACGGAATGACGCATCGGACGACGAACACACGGAGCCAACACGACTCTCAGGTGTGATTTACCCGCTTGTCGCGATTCGTGTGCCAACTACTGTAACATGTACTACCGATGCAGCAGCAATTGTAAAATGGTAATTTGTTTGCGTTACTGCTTAAATGTTTTGAAAATGAGTTGTTGTTTGGTTTGATTGGAATTTTATTGCGCTTGTCCGTTTTGCGTCGCTGCTAGCCGCTATCACCTGAAACCACCTCCAAGGGGGATAATTATCCCCGGGACCGATTAGCAACTAAATTGGAGCATTTTTCTAGACATTCTCCGTCAGCCACGCAGCAGCGGAACTTGTCATTTGCAGTCACGCATTTTCAGACGCAAACATCGTTCCGTTCCGGAGCCTAGCGAGGAATTTGACCGCCACGAGGACTCTCGGCATAGACGAATGGATTGCATCGCTCGCCCACTCGCTCGTCAAAAATGTTAATGAAGGCTCGCGAATTGCTCGTCATCATCTGTTGGCCTTTGTTTCGAATTGCGATCGATCATCAGTTCTGAGCAAGACCCATGGAGCGTGATTATAATTTCCCTTTCGGAGATGATTGTCATGCCTGTGGTTTTGCTGCCGTCCTGTCCTAGTCGAAGGCGCGCTCAGAGTTGCGGTTCATTCACCGATGGTCGCCGGCGTTGGTGCAATGCTTTCATTCACACATTTTTGAACCGGTGGACGAAGGCGAGCATGATGGATAGCGGGAGAAACTGGGGAAAATTGGTCAAATTGGACGGTTGGAATAGTTGCGGGTGCGTTTTAGAAGCAATATCCCGAATAAACAAGTTCCTTAATCGTTTCATAATTATTCAAGTTATCTTCCAACAATTATAGTTTGAAGATAAAGTTTATCATATCGATGATATATGTTATGGTAAATCAAGATCTTACCATAACACTAATAGGGTGTTAAGTATTGTTACCATTCAAAAAATGACTTTTTCTCGAACAAAATTTCCGGTGTATTATACAGTAAATAATTTGTGAATAATATTTTTTTCTGCAGTTTTACTTTAGGTGGTATCGTTTTGTAATGGTTATATCATAATATTTTTTTTCAACCATTTCGATATACGTTAACATAATTTAATGATAAAAACGGTAGAATAAGATAATAGATATCGTAACAGTATCGTTATATTATATGAGGATTTCAATCATGATGATAACTGCTACAATCATGATAGAATAATGAATTATACTTTTCCCGTTTTTTTCTCCCAATCCAAGTAAATAAAAAACACTACCTTTGATGTTCACGTTTGTTTTATTAAAAGCTTTTCGTTACGAAAAATTTATAGAAGTTGAGGGGATATAATTAAAAAATACCAGCTAAAGCAAATCCAAACCAATGCAAAGGTAATCCAACAAAAAACACCTTGGGTTATGGAATTTTAAGTAAACTAGATTATTTCACTAAGGTTTTTTAGCACGGTTTTTTTTTACACGGGTTGTTTTCGGCGATAACTTTAGAACGGCACAACTTATCGACCTTATTCAAATCACATTTTACGTTTTGGGCCAAGAGTAATTATATGGCAGTTTTTCAATATATTCACAATTTTTGGTGTATATACTCAAAATTTTAAAAACTGTTTTTTGACCATTGCGTGGACGAGTAACGCATACAAAAAAAAATCGAAGCAATATAAAATGTTTAAGCATGTGCATTTATAAACTCTATTGAGTCTTTTTTTACACGGTTTCATCCTAAAAGTGTACCTTATCCCCCGTGCAAAAAAAAAAACCTCTGCGTATTTTCACGAATCATCTCGTAAAACACGAAAAATAAGTGACAGAGCAACATGGAAAGCCAACGAATGGTTTCATTACAGTAGATTATGTTTGAATCGATATCTCCCTCAGCAATACTTTGACCATTTTAAAATAGTAGTATCATTAATAATAAAACTTTTGGGCACTAAAGCTTCACCAATAACGTATACGCGATTTGCAAAAGTTCGTTTGTGACTTTGAGCGGCTTTATGGTATACGAAATGACTTAAAATGTTCATCTTCTATAACATTTGGTAGACTGCTCAAGGGATTATGGCCCTTTATGGGCATTTTCTTTGTTTATTCATAAAGTCATCAATGAAGTTTTGAAAAAAATATATAAAAGGTCCAAATGAACCATTAATACAAAAAGTTAACAGATAGACTTTGAGTCAGATTGTACACAATGTAAATACATGCTTTATGCAACCTAAAGTTTCTGAATTTTGCTGTAGAGTTAATTCCTCAAACACATGTGAACATTCAGCTAATAAATACAATGAGAATGACCCATTTGAAGTTTTAAGAAAATTATATTTTAACCATTTCATGTTCAGCGCAGTATTTCATACTAACTCCAATGTAAAACATAAGAAAAGAGCTCATAATGATTGTTATTGTTCTATAATCGAAAATGAGGATACAATAGTTGGACAAATTCAAGAGATTTTGAAAGATTTCAATGGCACATACTTTTTATTCAATCCAATACTTGCAAGAAGAACATTCAATGATTGGTTCATCAATCGACAATCAAAGGTATATTATTAAAGTCCACAATACTGTTCGCAAGTGGGTTCAAATTCAGTTGGAAAGTAAAATCTACCTAATTAAATTGCAACATACCCTCCACGTAGACTGATAAAACCGCTCTCTTAAAAATACATATTATAATGATCTGTATTATAACATGAGTCATACATTTTGTGATAAAAAAAACTAAAAATTACGTATTGTTACAACAGCTTCCTGTTTTTTTGTTTATCGTGATCATAATTCATATCTTTCCTTTGTTATATCATACAATTAATGAGTGCGAGATATACTATAAGGCAGTGTGAATTTCTTGTTTGCTACATGAAATCATTATCATATACAGAATACTCTTTTTATGGTTGTTTAAGGTTTGAATGGTTTCTTACATTACACCAGCATTATACACGGATGATACGTGTAATGGTGATTACAACATGAATGGAAAATGTATTATAATGATCATACAGCTAATGGTAATTTTCTAATCGGGATATTATATGAAGGGTTTTTAACCTTTCTCTGGTACTAAAATAAACTGACACATAGGACCTTAGGGTCAATATCGACCCGGATTTTAACCCTTTCTAGAATTATGAAATTACAACCTTGGCACAATATTTATACCCCATTTGCATTGTTGGTGGTTCCAATAACATTGGTCGCCAGGAGTCCACAAACGCAAGCGTCCTTTAGACTCAAAGAATGAGTTGAAAAAGATGCCAACATAATTTCAACCAAACATACTTATTGTCGTTTTCCGTATTTATCAGTTTCATGAGACATAATTTTACACGAAATCTTTGTTTACGTTTCTCGACTTTTAACAAAGATGAATAACGTCTCGTGTAAAATTGATAATTTCTAAGTGCGCAGAATTGCATACAGAACATTCCAGACTAGTTGTAGAGCGTTACCGTCTTGGATAAAGTTTCTCAGAATTCAATTTGTCAGCTTTTGACATAATAATATTAGTTCCAAATATTGCCACAGCGATGGCGCCACAGTCTATCTTTGCCAAACGAAGCTCTAGAGAGTTGCCGTTTTCTGCAAAGTTTCTTAGAATGTCATTTATGGTATTTTGACATGATCATATCAGTTCATTTTCTAGCCGTAGAGATGGCGCTGCAGTCTGTCTTAAATTTAAGTAAAAGAAAAGCTTTTTCAAAATTTATTTGTCCTCCTTTGGCCTTCGGGACCAGCTGCAGACGCTTCAGCATGCTCTTCACCAGGTTTCTTAAGTGCTGTGGATCAAACTCTTCCCAGGCGAGCTTCAGGGCTTAAAAAAGGCGTTGAGATCTGTGCTTTGTGGAGGCTATTACACCGGTTTGATCCGACAAGACCGGAAGAATGACTTGGTCTTCTTGGCAGCATGCTTCGGGTCGTTGACCTTCTGAAATACGAACTTCTCTTCAAGACCCGTCTGGATCAGCGAAACCTCCAGATTTTCTCGCAGGATGTTGATGCAGGAATCTGCTCACAAAAAACACCCCCAGACCATCACATTTCCTCTTTCATGCTTCACCTTGCCTTGGATGTGGTGCTTATGGAGCTCTTCATCCGATCTGCACCACATACGAATCCGCCACTTTCGATTAAAAAGCTCGAATTTTGATGCGTCTGTCCAGAGAACCGTTTTCCAGAACTCTACGGGCTTATCAGCATGCTCCATAGCAAATCTGAGCCGTTTGGCTTTGTTTTCCTTGCTGATAAGTGGGCGCTTCCGGGCAGCTTCATTAATCAGCCCCTGTGCTACAAGACGGCGACGAACAGTTCGACCAGGAACTGGTAGCTGAAGGTTTTCCTGGATCTAACGGATATCCCTCGAAAGTTTCTGACTTTATAAAAAGAGTTGTGCAACTGTTCGTGATAAATACTACCAAATGTCTTATCAAACATATCTTCGCAAGTGTCTAACTAGTTGAATCCCGCTAACAGGTATAAAATAGGTCCTACCACGTTCCTTAGCCTCTTGTCCAGTAACTCCTATCCCTACCTCCCCGTGCTGCCGGCTGGGGTATGAGTAACAATTGGAAAGATCGGATAACCAACCCCGGTGGGACCTTGGTCATATGGGTGCAGCCATCAGTTCGAAGGTGACGAATTCGTGTATCTGGGCTCATTGGCGACCGCCAATAACGAAATCAGCAGAGAGATACGAAGGCGCATTCTGGCTGAAAATCGTGCCTACTTTGGACTCCAAAGGGCGCTAAGATCGAACAAAGTTCGCCGAACTACAAAGTTCACCATCTAAAAGACATTAATTAGACCGGTAGTTCTCTGCGGTCACAAAACATGGACATTGCTTTACCTTAGGTTTTTTACCTTTTAATCTGAGCTCTTTAATACCAAGGCCAGTTATTAAATTATTCGTTTTTGATCGGGAAGCAATAAAGATGGTTGGAATTAAATGGAAATTACCAATCTTTCTTCTCATTTCCATGTTACAGGTATTCCAATAAAAAGGTCGCACTCTCCAGGATTCTATTATTAATATTATTATTAAGACTATGCATAGACACTTGGACTACATTTGTGCTACTTGCAAGTTAGTCTATTAATCAACTCTTTGCAATTCGTGGCTTTTGTACATCAAGGAGCTCAACATCCCGAAAAAAAAATCGATTGGGCAACACTGAAGCAGATTGGACGGGATGTGATTTTTGGGTACAAATGGGATCGAATAGGCATTCAGGAACGGTTTTGTAAATTTTTGTTTTATCCGGCAGAAACACTTATTGTTTATTTGCATGATATTTTTTGTAAAAATGGGATCATTATTTTCCTCAAACATTCGTTCTGGTGTTTTAAAATACCTCTCTCGGAAATTGAAATATTCAGCATCACATTCAAACTAAGGGCCGTAAAATTGATTGAAGTACAGAGATCTTCAGAAAAGTCCAGAGAACTTCAGTGAAAGACGAATACTTCAGAAAAAATTCAAATTGTTAGGTGAAGCCCAGATAAATATAAAAAATTCGTTGAAGTTCTTAGAGCTTCAGGAAATTTTTGAGAAATTAAGGAAATTAGTAAACTTAAAAAATTTGGGTATTTTTTTTAATTTCAAGAGAGTCCCACGAACTTCGATAAAAACTCAAGAATGTCAGCATAATTTCAAAAATAACATGAAAGTCCGATATCTTCGATGAAGTTAAAAAAACTTTAGGGATGCCCCTTGGATTACAGTGATGTTACAAACACTTCAGTGAAGTCCTGAGAACTTCAGAAAAGTTCCGAAAACTTAATTGGAATTATAGTGAATGTGGGCGACCCAGGCGTAGTGGTTAACATCCATACCTCTCACGCTAAAGTCCCGAGTTCAAATCTCTCCGGACAAGTTACGAAAATACCCAAAGAGATATTTGAGTGACCACAACAGGAGATGAACCAGCCCAGGGCTGAAAATCTCGATAATCAAGGAAAAAATTATAGTGAAGTTAAATGAATTTCAATGGAGTTCTGAGAAGATCAAAAAAATCCGGAGTTTTTAAATGAATTTCAGCGTATCCCAAAAAATTTCAGCGAGTCCCAGAGAACTTCAGTATGAAGAAATTCAGAGAATAGAAGTTCTAAATATTTCAGAGAAGTTCCGAAAAGTTCAGGTACTTCCTTGAACTACAGAAAAGTTCCGAGAGCTCCAGCAAAGATTCAAGAACTTCACAAAGTTTCGAAAACTTTCGAGAAATCCATGGAACTTCTGAGAAGTCCTTAAAACTTCAGATTATAGAACGCAACTTCAGAAAAGCCCTTGGAACTTAAAGAAAAACACTTGCGAAGCTTACGGAATGTCCGAGAAGTTCACGGATCTTCAGAAAAGTATTTTAAACTTTTGAGAAATCTTCGGACCTTTAAAGTAGTCCTCGACTCTTCAGAGAAATTCACGCAACTTTAGAAAAGCCATCAGAACTTCAGATTAATTTACGGAACTTCAGAGAAGTCATCGGATAAGACTAAGAGATAAATTTTAGAGAAACTCCCGGGAACTTTAAAGAAATTCACAGATTTTCAGATAAGTCTTGGCTGCTTAAGAAAAGTCCTTGGAACTTCAGAGACATTGTTGGAGAAATTCAAGGAAGTTCAGATAAGTGCATGAATACGCAGAGAAGGACATGAAACTTGTGAAAAGTCCCAAAAATTTCAGATAACTCTCTTTAGTTTAAGAGAACTCCATTAAACATCAGATAACACTCAAAAAGTACAGAGAAGTGCCAAGAACTTCAGAAAAATTCAGAGAAGTTCCAAAAACTTCAGAGAAGTTCCAAAATTTCAGAGAAGTTCCAAAAAATTCAGGTACTTTCGAGAACTACAGAAAAGTTCCAAGAACAGCAAAGTTTCAAGAACTCTAGAAAAAATCGAATACATTCGAGAACTTTAAAAAAATCCACGGAACTTCTGAGAAATCTTCAAAACTTCAGTTTATATAACGTAACTTCAGAAAAGTCCTTGGAACATAAGAAAGAAACATCAGAGATGTTTACGGAACGTCATAGAAGTTCACGATTCTTCAGAAAAATTCTCGAAATTTTTGAGAAATCTTTGGAACTTCAGAGCAGTCCTCGACTCTCCAGAGAAACTCACGGAACTTTATAAAAGCCCTCAAAACTTCAGATTAATTCACGGGACTTCAGAGAAGTCATCGGCTAAGATTAAGAGATAAAATTTAGAGAAATTCTGGAAACTTCAGATAAGTTCACAGATTTTCAGATAAGTATTCGGAGTTTAAAAGAAATCCTTGGAACTTCTGAGACATTTTTTAGAGGAGTTCAAGGAAGTTCAGATAAGAGCACGAATACTAAGTGAAGGACACGAAACCTGAGAAAAGTCCTCAGAACTTCAGAGATGTTCACGCAACTTCAAAAAAGTGAAGTCCTCAGAACTCCAGATTTTTTAACGTAACATCAAAAAAGTCTTTGGAACTTAAAAAAAAACACCAGATTAGTTTACAGATTTTAAGAGAAGTTCACGAGTCTCCAGAAAAGTCCTCGAAACGTTTTAAAAGTCCGTGGAGTTTCAAAGAACTCCTCGACACTTCAGAAAATTTCACGGAACTTTAGAGAATTGAGGGCTTTTTATTTTTCAGATTAATTCACGGAACTTCAGGGAAGTCATCGGATAAGATCAACAGATGAACGATAGAGGAGTTCAGGAAACCTAGAGAAATTTAAAGATTTTCTGATAAGTCTTCGAACCATAAGAAAAGTCCTTGGAACTTCAGAGACACTGTTAGAGAAATTCACGAAAGTTCACAGGTAAGTTCACGAAGTATACAAAACTGTGAAGTTCTGAGAACTGAAGGGAAGCTCATGTAAGCTTAGAAAAGTTCACGGAGTCTTAAAGAAGTTCGCGGTAATTTAGAGAAGTTTAAAGTACCTTAGAGCTTCAGATCAACCCTTGGAACTTCAGAAACGTTTACAAAACTACAGAGAAGTTCACGGATTTTAAGAGAGGTTTATGGAATTTAAAAAAAAAACCATAAATTTTCAGAGAAATTAGCGGTTATTTACAAAATTCGACGATCCTTACAAAAGATAACGGATCTTCAGAGAAGTTTACGGAATTTCAGAAAAAAATAATGAAATTTTAGAGAAAATTACGGAGAAAAGTTCATGAAACTTAAGAGAACTTACAAGGGATTTTTTTTTTAAATCGTGAAACTTGAAGTACATGGAACTATAGACATGTCATCGAACTTCAAAAAAGTTCATTTAATTTTAAAGAAGTTCACGTTGATTGAGATAAACTCATGGTTCTATAGAGAAGTTCACAGAATTTGAGATAAGTTCAGGGTATTTTGGAGAAATTCACGGAACTTTAGAAACGATCAGGGCCTGCGCATAAATCTTATAAACCCCTCCCCCTCCCAAGTAGACTTTTCTCCATCTAATTTTTTGAATATTTTGTATAGAGCGTATATTTTTGTCAACCCCCTCTCCTCTCTCCCTTCTCCAAGGAACCTCAGCGAGATTAACGGACTTTCAATAAAGTCCTTGGAACATCACGAAACTTTGAAGAAGTTCTCAGATCTTCTGATTGATTTACTGTACTGCAGAGAAATCTTCGGAACTTAAGAGAAATCACAATATCATTTAAATGCTGAAGATTGTTGAAATAATTTCTGACTAACCTGGTCGTCGGACCAAACTGAGTCGTCTGTGGTCAGCAATTCGAACCAGAATTCTCAACAAATTACTATAATAATAAAAAATAGTACCGTTAATCAACGGTTTAATAATTCAAGAAGTAGTTGTGAATGATTCGAAACAAGAAAGAATACTGAAGAATTAAGAAGTGATAGGATATCTACGGGTTATTTGACTGACGATTTCTAACAAAATAATTACGTATGGGTGGAACTCACAAAATTTGATTATACAATACGGGTGGTTTTTAAGAAATTTCAAGAAAAAATTTCAAGAAAATCGGAAGTGCATGCAGGACATAATTTCATCGCATTAATAAAAGTAGTTATAGGTATTTTTATTGACAAGAGAACATTGAAGAAAATTTTCTGTTTTATTCAAATACAAAATCGGTATCGATAAAGTAGAAATCTGAACATAGTGACTAATTTGAATAGAAAATTCGATTGAGGATTTCTAGAACACAATCAAACATTTGCAATAACTTCAAACGCATTTTCAACAAACTAAAAAAGCTACTTACGCCCTTCAATTTGGATTGCAGAAACAGAACACTCTAAACTAGTATTATCCAAAATTTCATGAATTTTAACCTACGCGATAAAAAGTTACACCCAAAACAAAGTGTCGCATTTTTTTCCGAGTCCAATCTTTATTATGAATCTATCTGATGGATGTACCGATAACCACTTGCACGTCATTCATAAGAAGAAATAACCATGGTCAGTCATTGTGTCTTCGCTGATAAGCAAATCCATATCATGTTTCTTATTTTAAACATGAATAAAAATTACTGAAATCCATTAGACATTACAGCTGTTTTAAGTCTCTCAAGTGGTAGTGATGTTTCAAAAGGCGAGACAACATCGTACCTGCTATTTTTTCATTTGACTGCGAAATCCCAACGAATTTGAAAGGCTGATTAGACGCTGATTGAGGCAAAAATTTGCATATCCATCAAAAAACCATATCCATACCCATCGGCTATCACCATCATCTTCGCCAGGATTAGCGATTATCACTCAAAAAATACCCACCGTGCGCGTCGAGCCCGATGATCCAAAGCCAAACTAATTCGAACATAGTATCACGGAGCCAGCAGGCAGCGATCATTGGGGGTGGTGAATCATAACATCATCGCTTGCTCGCGCTCACCTCATATCGTTCCGCCCCACACACACAGACCCGATCCTCGGGTAAATCCAACAAATGCAGCAAAAGCAGTAGTACCAGCTGGCAGGTTGGAAGGCAGGCAGGCAGGCAGGCAGGCAAGCAGCAGCAGCTTCAGGGTTTGTTTGGAATTAAAAATTACGCAAAGTACAATCTTTTATATATGCGATTCGGTGGTGTCGATTTGTCATCACTAGTCAATCTCGGTTCAGCTGAGTAGGTTGTGTTTACCTAAACGGGGTGGACTGTTTCGGTCGCGTAGGTGGTTTTTTTCGAAGTGTGTTTGATCGTGGCTTTGGGAAAAGTGGAGCAAACGGTTGTTTTGTTTTGGCAGAATGGGTGTGCTGAAAGGATTCATCAAGTTCAACGGCTACACGGTGGCCATCACGTGCATAAACTACTCGTTGACGCGAGTGTTGGAGTCAAACTTGGAGGGGAAAATACTGGACAACTTTTCCTGTAAGTTCAATTGGGCTTCGATCGTGGCGAAGGATGATATTCAAGGACTAATCAGAGGTTACTTTTTAGGGTTGAAAACTTTTCTAGCAACTGCGAGTCAACCGTCATCGATATCGTACTTAGGCCTGCTGATTGCCAGCATTACGCTATTCCTAGGAATATTCTGGGTAAGTCGGACCACTCCTTGCAGGAAGTCAGTTGATCGCTAATTCATATGATCTCACCCCTTGCAGGAATGTAAAGCCCTAATGATCCCGTTCGTGATCGCCTACATGGAAGTGTTGTACGAGGAGACGGGTGGTACTTTTCTAATGGCAAAGCTGTGGGAGGTGATATTCACCTTTTACGCGGCCCTCAGTCTGGTGATGCTGTTCTCGATGGGCATTTGTACCTGCTTCCAAGGCAAGGATGATCGAGGAAAACCAAAACATTCCTGGATATCGCAGTGCTGTTGGACGTTCTGGTGCTGTCGCTGCTGTCGTCGGGGTCGCGAAGTTCATCCGGCATTCGACGCCCATTCGCATTGCTCGTGTGAGACGCTGAACATCAGAACGGCCGGACCTGACGATAAGCACTATCATCGGGTGATATTCGTGTAGGCGGAGGAGTCAGCTGGAGATGACGACGGTTTTTTGACGAAACGGTATTTTGTTAATCAGCAGCGGGCCCGACGATGACCAAAGAGTTCAAGCCAATGATTCGGACGATGGGCAATGGTTCGGTGCAATGACACAACCATGCTCATGCCATCGGAGGATTGATCATCGAACGATGAGCCAGCGATCTTGAGCGGATCCTGGTCTCGACGAAAACGATTACTTTTTAAAATACGAATAATGATGCCATCTTCAGTGTAAGATGCAGAAAGAGAGAGTCATAGTGTGGATCATTAGAGCGGTACTTAAGCGAGCGAATGAAGTTGCCATGAAGTGATTTGTGAACTTAGTTAGGCTTAAACGGTGATCTAGAAAATTATACCCAGCTACTCAATTTAGAAACAAGTATAGCGGTTATTTAGTAAGCTGATTTCTGTGAAATCTAGTCCCTTAGGATGCGAATATTTATGTGTGATAAGAAGTTTCTGCAAGCAGCCTTTATCAAATTTAAAATATTATTTACTCAGTAAGGAAACTCAAATATGTAGAAAAAGTATATAGGAAAATGCATTTTCCGAGATCCCACCCTTCCAATTAGTCACAGAGCCGTAATGATCGGAATTAACCGAAAGGTTATCATTCCCCATGAGTCATCGCGGCAAACAATCGCTACATATGTATGTAAGAGCAAGGTACAGGTGTGGAGCGATTCCTACCACAGACGAATGACAATTAGTTTATGACAGCTTTGCCCGAGATGAGGAATTTTTCGCTGAATGTTTATTTTTCGAATCGATTTCCATCGGAAATCGCGGGTGCTGTGGAAGCGTGATGAATTGATGTGATTGATGATCATAGTAATTAGGTGCGCGAAGCTTCTTTAAACAAACAAACAGCACTACTCGCCTGTTGTCAATCTGAGCTTGGTAGGATATAATAGAAGTGAGGGAATGGCTGTTTTGCAATCAAAAAGTCGATATGGAATAATAAACAGAACCAACGTGCGTGTAATCATTGCTGTAATTTTATTTCATTTCATCTCTAGAAGATCAATTATTGAAAACACCAATCCCCTTTGAACGCAGCCCCTTCCATCAATCCACTCTCACTATCCAATGCTTGGGAAAGCTGCCTTCTAATCCTCTCCAATCCCCCCTCATCCACATTCGAAGACAGATTCCTCTCCAAAATGCTTGTCAAAATCTCGTCCACCCGCTCGCCACAAATCGGGGCGTTGATCCTCTGAAATTTCATTTCCTCCTCGTATCCCAGTTTCTGCTCAAAACCAGCGGACTTCAGGAAACATCCAATTCGCTCTACCAAATCGACGGCAATTCCATTCGTCTGCCATGAATCCAGCTGGCGCTGATTGTCCCCAATCGATGTATCGATCTAAAACTTGAGTGTTGTGTGAAAAATTTGTTCAATTCCGCTCGAATTACTCAAAAGTTTGAATATCCTTTGACAGATACGTGTATTTTGTTTACATACTACGTACAGACTTCATCTGTGTAAAGTACATCAGTCCATGCGAACAGGTATCTAATAAGTAATTATAGCGGAATTAAATGGAAATTATTCACGCCACTCAACTTTTAGATCGAAAATTGGATTCCGCTAAGAGGTTCGACAGAATTCCAAATTCTCATCAGAAAGGGGAAATGCCGGCTTTGGTAATACCACCTATTGTCGTCAGGAAGGTAAATTAAGTCGAATAGTTTTAAATTTTTGGTCCACCAATTCTCTACAACATGGTGCAGGTTTGTGCATACATTTGCGCTCTAGGTCTTCATTAACCTCCCTCAAGATAATAGGTATAGATTCTGCCGAAGCCGTTATTTGCCCAATGTCGTATCCTGAATAATGTAATTTTTTATGATTTAATTAAACATATTGCTTAAATCTCTTTAAAACATTAAACTTGACTTTTCGAAAGAGTTGGTTCAGTGGACAATATTGCAAAATATATTTGTACCGATGTAATGCTCTTGAGTTACCTCTTTTTACCTAAATTTCATCCATTTTCATACATGGAAAATCGTACTTACCTGGAACGACAACTCCAGCCAATCAGCTTTTCGTTCAAAAAATCGATTCTTGCTTCCTACATTTCTCCAATGAAATTTGAATGTAAGCATCCATACATCCACACTTTTATGAACTACAGATTCTTTCACTTGCACATTTTGCTGAACAAAATCAAAAACATTCTGTTTATTACAGTTTTTCAAATAAATTTCCACAACTTCACGATTTGAAAACACTTTGAACAAACTATTCAAATATTATTAAAGATTTTCAGAACAAACTCTTTTGCATCGAATGAACAGAACGAAAGATTTGAACTTTAATGATGGTAAGCTCCAACCGTGTCGAGTGGTGCCGTGTCGTCTTATGAAAACACGTTTTAAGAATTAAAACGTACCTTTTCAACTTCAAAAGTTTCGTTCAGTTCATTCGGTTATTTTGACGTTGAAGTTCGTTTCTTATCAGGTTGAATTTACTTTGTGCAATAGAGTGGCAGAGTTTCACTTTTCCTATTATTGATTAATCTCTTATTAGAGTAATCCATTTTATCTCTATCTTAGGATGAGCAAGAGTTATTATGAACTGTGATATATTTTTGGAAATGTTGGAAAATCTGGAAATCACTCTCAAGCCCAGTCACTTGGACTTTTCTTAAAATAAGCAGTGAACGTCCAAACTCTGCTCTGGAAGAGTAGTTTGAATAACCTCAAATATATCAAGACAATTCAATAATGACTCCTGAGCTTCCAGAAGACTTTACTTTTTTTAATTCAAATTATCATTTCAGTACCACCCAAATCAACCCAAAATTTCAGCTCAGTTGGTCGCAAACACGAACTGCAAGAGATAATTCAATCCTCGAATCGGTAGCTTCGACCATAGTTTTTTTTTCTGTGTAGAAGCATTTCATAGAAAAAAAAAATATTTACATACTTCGCCGTATCCTTTCAGTTTGAACGTAATTTTTTCTTGCATAACCTTAGATTAACTTCTTGTGCATAACGTAGCACTGAGAGTAGCTCAAGCATTCCCCTTTCTTGACTAAGAAGGGGTTCAAAAATTGCTGCGGCTTAGTTCCTGAGAGAGACTACAGCGACCGACGATTTGGTAGATGTCGCAACCATGAGCAGCAATTGATACCTGAAATAAGCTACCTACCTAGCCCCTTCCAAACGATAATGCGACCCATTAAACTCGAGCTAGCCACGAGTAATTGGCGCCCCACTTTTACTAAAATCGAAAAATTCAAACAATGTTAATTACAATATTGAACATCGGCTCCGCAAAGTGTTATACACGCCTGAGCCTAACAAATAAACGAACTGATTAAAAAAAGGGGGTTTAAACATGCTTCTTACCCGCGAAATTTACATTTTGTGTTTAAGTTGCCTATATAATCCTCATGTTTACAGATAAGGGAGGGGTGTGGAACCACCATATAAACATTTCTTGCCTTCAAAAACCCCCAAATGCCAAATTTGGTTCCATTTACTTGATTTGTTCTCAAATTATGCAGAAATTTGTGTTCCATTTGTCTCAAACCCCCCCCCCCCCCTCTTTCAGAGAAAAAAGGGGTCTCTAACTACCTTCGAAAAAAAATCCTGTCTCCAAAATTCCCTACATGCCCAATTTGATCCCATTTGCTTGTTTAGTTCTCGAGTTATGCAGAGATTTTTGTTCTATTTGTATAAGAACCCCGCTTTCAAAGGAGGGAGGTATCTCGAACAACCATAGAAACATTTCTTGCCCAAAAGCCCAAAATCTGCACATGCCAGATTTGGTTCCATTTGCTTGATTAGTTCTCGAATTATGCCGAAATTTCCGTTTGATTTGCATGAGAGCCCCCCCCCCCCTTGCAGAGGTGGGAGGGGTCTCAAACCATCAGAAGAACATTACCTGTCCCCAAAACCCCCTGCACTAAATTTTTTTACGCCGATCGGTTC
Organism: Aedes japonicus; assembly: GCA_034211315.2. NCBI lineage: Eukaryota > Metazoa > Arthropoda > Insecta > Diptera > Culicidae > Aedes > Aedes japonicus. The sequence goes on from JASCZW010004497.1 coordinate 45,278, forward strand.
AGTGGTATTCGAGTCTATAAGGGTCAGGCAGACAGAAATTAATTATTTTTATTCATTTTCATTTTTTTCAATTTATGGAAATTTTCCTCCAGAACATTTGATAAGTTTCCTCCAGAATTTCTTGGCAGCCACTCCTGATTTTCTTGGAAATTCACATCTATCAACACAACCTTACCTTCCAGAAACATTTGGTTAGTTTTTTCCTGAACTTATTTACTTTTGAAACTTCTGATCAGACCCATCCTGAACAGCGAGAAAAAATTTTCAAAAAATTTGGAATAGTTCTTTCCATAATATTTTGGTATTTTTTTTTAATTTCTTGGAGAAACTTTCTATACTTCTAAACTTTTAAAAAGTTTTCTCCGGAACTGCGGGGAAGTTTGTTCCTGAATTTCTAAAAATTCCAGCTTGAATTACTGGAAAGTACCCCCCAAGATGGAACTTCCTAATCTTCTAAGAAGTATCTACTTGTACTTCTGGGAATGCCTGATATTCTAGCGAGCCTCATTCTGGAATTCTTAAATGTTCAATTTTTAATTTTAGGAAAGCTTTTTAGCACTCTTGGGTAGTTTCAACTTGAGATTTTTCCTTTGGAACTTCTGGAAAGCCTTCTTCTGAATATCAGAGAAGCTCTTTCCAATTTTTTTTTTTGAAAAAATCCTTCTTGAACTTAAAGTTAGTGCCCTCTCTGGAAAGTGCGTTCCTGAAATCCGGGGAAGTTTTTACCTGAGCTTATTTTTTCTTAACTTCTGATGTGTCTCATCTAAACTCCGAGGAAACTTTGGGAAGGTCATTTCCAAAATTTCTAGGGAAATTCATTTAATTTTTTTTGCACTGTTGGAAAGTTTTTTTTTCTTTTTGAAATTCAGGGAAGTTTGTCCTGAATTTCGGGGAAATTTTTACTCAAAGGACCAGAAAAAAAGGCCAATGCTTTGTGGGAAGTTTCTTTTCGAACTTCTGGGAAGCCCACTCCTTAAATTCAAAGGAATTCTTCTTTGAATTTCTTGGATGTATTGTCCTGAGCTTTGCAGAAGTTTCTTGGTGTGTTTTTTTTTTAGAAATTGTAGGTAATGCCCTCGCTGGTTAGTTTTTTCCTGAACTTCGGAAATGTTTTAACCTGTTGAAGTTCAATCTTTAATTTTTGGTAAGATCTACAGAACTTCTGAAAACGTCAAAAATTGTAAGAACTCCTTTACTTTTTCTTGAAGCTCTGAGTCAAGAGCTTTTTAAATGGGCAAGAAGATGATAAAAACACGAAAAGCGGTTTTAATTGAGGAACGAAAGAAAAACATGTATTGATTTTGAGTTGGTTTATGTTAATAATAATGATAAAACATCAATGTCAGAGCACATGGGTGTAGAGAAATAGGGACACACCGAGTGTAATGGTTGCCAACTTAACACCCCTGCTCAACTCAAGCTTGGAACGAAGTGTCTTGAAACTAGCTACCGGAAGTCCCTTCGTCAAGATATCCGCTTGCTGCTCAACCGAACACACAAATGGAATCTCTATCTTCATCTGCTAGATACCTAGATACTAGATACCGCAGCTTCGCCACCGGAGAATATGTTTCGATGAAACCGAAACCGTGCTTTTGGGTGAACCCTCTCCCCTTAAAGACCCACCTTGCAGGTGACAAGCTTCTGCCTTGGAGGTAGCTTGATCAGCGTCAAGGTGTTATTCCGCTTCATAACACCCATTTCCTCATCCATCGCTTTCTTGCATTTCTGCCAATCTTTGCGCTTTTTGAGCTCGTCGATCGAACCCGGAATGTCTTCGATGAAGTTCATTGCGTTGAGCGCGAAACCAGTGTACTCTTCGTCGAAATCACGATGCCAAGCAGGTGTTGTTCTTAATCGTTGTGATCTTCTTTCTCCGACTTGACAATCTTTCGGATTTTGAACTTCTTGATCTTCTTCGCTGAAGCTGTCATACTCGTTATCCAAGATATTTTCCCTCACATAACGCTCCTCATTGTTCGACTCATCGGTGCTGGGTGACACTTCCACAAACTGCTCGGTCCGAACCTCAGTTGATTTAGATTGGCGTTCACCGGTCTCGACGAAAACCACATCACGTGCTACAACGATCGTCTACTTTACGTATCCAACGAAGATCCCTCTACAAGCCTTGGAATCCTTCCACCCAAGTTTCTTCGGCAAATGCACAAATACATCGAAGCAGAAAACGCGAATATTCGAAACATCTGGT